>QAOC01054093.1:556877-617585 GCA_003255005.1 Begonia fuchsioides | reverse complement strand
CCTCGAAAGTAATCAGAGTCGACCAAAAGAGATTTTTCTTTGATCTTGGGAGCAATAACAGAGGCCATTTCTTGAGGATATCCGAGGTTGGCAAGAATCTCTCTCTCTCTCTCTCTCTCTCTCTCTCTCTGAGACGAGTGACTGAGGATCGAGCTGAAAATGGCCACGAAATAATTAAACTTTTTAATCCTCAGGTTGGTCGGAGTTACAGGGTAGGTAGTTAAGCCGACAACCTCTGAAGCTCCTCACATGGCTGCTTCTTCTTCTTATTTTCTTCAGATGTTCAACCGAGCGGCTCTCGACCCATTGACTAAACGATATTATAACAAAAGTGAGTTCTAATGTCACGACTCAAAGAGGGGCCGAAACAGAAAGGTTGAACAAAAAATGATCAAACCTTTGTAATCCGAACATTAATTGTGGTTTAAATTTATCGCTTGAATTGTAATCCGAACATTAATTCTTAATCTTACTAAAGTTATATCGATCCTTTCATAATCTTGTCGGGTTTGCTTTCGGTCGAGATATCGAATAAAACTCGAAAGCTAAACAATCCGATTGAAACGAAACCCACACGTCGTTAATGAACGAGTCAATAAATTGTGGTTTCGAGCCAAACAAAACGGGTTTAGGGTTAAAACTAAAAATAGGAATAGAGCAACAATAATTTTCAAGAACCGTAAAATAAAATAAAAAATAATAATAAAAGAAATCATGGAAAAAAAATTTGATCTTTGATAGACGGGAAGCGAGTAAATCGAGGGTAGGAAGCACATGAAATAAGAGTAGAAAACCAGCGAAACTCAGTAATCGATAATGGTGGTGGGCCAAAATCAGCATCTTCTTATCGTAAATGGCAAGATTAATCGCCACCCACCTCAGCTTTGCTCTTATTAAACTCCATCGAATCTTTCTGTAAACTATTCTTTTTTTTTAGCAATAATTTGATCTCATCAGTCCGCCCCTATTCTGCCTTTTCTCCACTCTAATCCATGTGAACTTCTCCTGCTTTTCCGGCTTGCTTTCTCTCTTTCTCTCTCTACTGTTATCACTTTCTCTCTCCTCCCCCTTTCCCCCTGACGATGAGGAAGGAGAGAAAATGGAACCAAGCCCAGTAATCTGGTTTTTGTTGGTTTTAGTTCTTTACTGCACTAGACAACAAATTTGATTAGATTAGTTCTAAACATATGATTGTAGTGTTCTTAATTTCATCTAATTAAACTGTAATAAGCAAAAACTTCTTGTTGACTGACTCCTACACGCATTCTCTCTCTCTCCTCTTTCTCTCTCTCTCTCTAACGACAATGGTGTTTGACATTTGTGGGTTGGAAAGACGCAACCATCATTGTTTGAAAGAACGCGATTTTATTGTGAATTGAAAGTCATGAATGAAATCAAGAGCAAAGATGGAAGATTCATTCATTTGTGATTTTTCAGAAATATCTACAAGCTTGGACCATTCGAATCCATGGCGTCAAAAATACCATCATTTTTCCTGCATTGTCAACACAAAAAGCTGAAAAGAAACTTTCCTTGTGGGGATGAGAGCTTGAAATTGTAGAATTTCGTTGCAACGATTCAGAAACTGGCTTTTTTTCACGAGATTAGGCTTAGCAATCATGTTTGATTGATGAGTTTAATGGGTTCTGTCTGGAATTAATGATGAACAGATTTACACTAATCATTTAATTAAGACCCTTCATTTACTTTAAACAACAATGTTTAAGAATCTAAGCTTTCTTTTAAGCTATGCGGCTTATTGGCTGGTTCGGTCTATGTCATGTCGGCTTCGCTGCATTAAAAAGCTGTCTTAGATGTTTTTTCCCCATAAAAATATAAAGCTTTTAGCTTTTAGCGTAGCCCTCTCTGATTTCTTGTCGACCTTGATCATGGTGAACAATTTCTCTAACCATTTTCTTTCTCCGAAGAAAGATTAAAAAATTCTCAAACTTGGAGATCTCCCAGTTTTGATCTTTCTGTTTCTACTGATTTCCCCATTTTCTCCGGCGTAAGCCTCGCCGGAGATTATACCTCGCCGGAATCTGCAGTGGTGGTTTTCCTCGCCGGTGAAATTCGTGGCGTTCTATATTTTCGGAGCAAATGAAGTCTGACAAAAGTACCCATTGAGATTTTCGCGATTTCAGGGAAGACAAGAGATTCGAAATGAATTTCACTACGTGGTTCCTCGTTTGTACTTTTTATGAGCCGCAAAAATCCTAGATTTCAGGTCAACAAAGACAGTAGCTTTTCATTTCCATCACTTTCTGGCCTCTGGGTAGACTGAGCGGTTCTGACCCCATTTCTGAAATTGTTACAAGTTCTCGATCTCTGCCTCAGAACTTCAAAATACAGATCAAGAATGCTTCATTCGTTGCGTTTGAGTTCCTATTCAGGCTTTTAGTTTCTGGGTTCAGATGAAAGCGCAAGAGATAGTTTGAAAGAGAGCTGGTTTTTGTTTGCTGCTTTTAGAGGTATTTGGTGAAATTTGTCAGCATGAAAGCTCCACACGATGGGCTTCTCGCCAATTCAGTCGAAGGTAATTGATTGACTTTAAATCTTTGATTAATCTTATAAACACGTTTTTTTGACATTTTGGTTTTCTGGTTATTCAAGTTTTTGGAGCTTCTCTTCTTGAAATTTGAAGACCGTGCGTTTTACTTTTAAAAGTTTAACTTCTTGTCGCCTTCAAACCTCTTTCCAAACACAGTTTGTTGCATAAAAGTTTGGTTTCGATGTTTATCTGGACGATGCCAATGTTTTGGTCGTGATTTCTGATGAGAATAACGTCAAATTTAGATAAAGGCGTGGATAATTAGTTCCATATGAATCACGAGATCTTTCTTCTTTGCCGGAATGTTTTTCATCCATTGATTCATATGATGAAATCGAATTTAGTCAGTAGTTTAGTGTGGTTTCCATTTGGAATATTTTCAGAAACAAGGTAAACCAATACTCGAATATCTGGATTTCGGTCTTTTTACAGTGTTTTTCAAATGCAGCTTATTGGAATTTTGATAGTTGGGATCTCTTTTTATTGAGAGAGATATTTAGAATTTGAATCATAGTTTATTACTTCATAAACTTTCCATTTAATCTTTAATCTCCGTTTATGTCAAATAGCTGAGTTTTTTGGATACAATTGCATATTAGCCTTGGAACCAAGTGAATAACAAGTACTTATATATTCGTGCGTAATGATTTTCAATATTTTAAATTTATTATAGGAGAACGGAAGAACATTAATTCAGAATTATGGCACGCTTGCGCCGGACCTCTAGTTTCTCTACCTCCAGTTGGGAGCCTTGTGGTTTATTTTCCTCAAGGCCACAGCGAGCAGGTGCGTTTTTATTTCAATATATTGTTTCATGCAAGAAACAAAAATTATTAAAATTGAATAGACAGGGAAAAGAGGTCTAATCGATGAAAAATAATATAATTTACCGTGTCATATATGATATTTTGACGGCAAATGCTGTTTTGGGGAGCGATCATCAGGTTGCAGCATCGATTCATAAGAAGACTGATTTTGTGCCTAACTATCCAAACCTTCCTTCGAAGCTGATTTGTATGCTTCATAACGTCACTTTACATGTATGATAACTCTCGATATTCCTCTCCTCTCTCTTTGGAAATTTAAAATGCGCACTGATGAATGTAAAATAAATTAAAATGAAAGCAAACTCAGTGATATTTCTGATGCTGATCTTGTTTTATTTTCGTTCATTTTTACCAGGCTGATCTCGAAACGGACGAAGTTTATGCACAAATGACCCTTCAGCCTGTATCCAAAGTAAGTGGAGGCTTTTTTTGGGTAATGCTAGGTTTACATTCTTTGCTTATCTTGTGAACATACTTTCTGACATGTCGAGTTGTGCTTTGTGTAAAAATATTATAAATAATTATAATATATTAAATGTACTTTAACTACACTAATCAAAGCTCTACACGTTGACGTGTATGTTAAGAATGTATGATAATAAGGTAAATTGAACATTACTCTTTTTTATTTATTTTGTTAACATGTTTTCTTTTGGTCTGATTTAAAAAAAATACGTTGATTTTTCTCTCTTTTTTTTAGTACGATAAGGAAGCTTTATTGGCATCGGATTTAGGCCTCAAGCAAAGCAGGCAACCTACTGAGTTTTTTTGCAAAACTCTAACGGCTAGTGACACGAGCACCCATGGTGGCTTTTCAGTTCCTCGTCGGGCGGCCGAGAAGATATTTCCACCACTAGTGTGTATAATAATGTGTTCATTAGTTTTCTCATTTTTAAATCCGTTGATATTGGCGATATGTTTTTTTTTGTTTTTCCACGAGCTTATGTTGCGTATGTTTGATGATAGGATTACACTATGCAACCACCAGCGCAGGAGCTAGTTGCTCGAGATCTGCACGATACTTCGTGGGCTTTTAGACATATTTATCGAGGTATCGTTCTATTTCAAGTACTTGATTTTAACTTCTATGAGCCAATACATGTCACACCAATACCTGTTTTAAACGTTTATCGTTTCTGCAAAGCAATTAGAATAATGACTCATTAAAATAAAATTCATGTTCAAATGGTTTTGGTGTCGATAATTTGATACTTTTGCTGTCTGCTATAACATAAACATTATTATTTACGATGGTGTTCATCGAAATATACTCTCTTGCCAGGGAAAGTAAATGTAAATATTTTTTTTTACGTTTTAAAAGTCAGAATTAAAGTTCATGAATAGCTACTAAAACAATTATAGCTACATACTGATTGCAGGCCAACCGAAAAGACATTTGCTCACTTCCGGCTGGAGCATTTTTGTTAGTACAAAACGTCTTTTTGCCGGAGATTCGGTTCTTTTCATACGGTACGAAGTAGCTTTTCAAATAAAATTCGCGCATGACCAAGTGTTTATCCCGTAATTGATACAAAACGATAATTTTTTTTTGTAGAGATGAAAAATCACAGCTTCTTTTAGGCCTACGACGGGCAAATAAGCAACAGCCAGCTCTTTCTTCGTCTGTAATTTCTAGTGACAGCATGCACATTGGCATTCTTGCTTCTGCGGCTCATGCAGCAGCGAATAACAGTCCTTTTACGATATTTTATAATCCTAGGTAGTGCTTCCTACTGTTTCTCTCCTCATGCCCCTTGATTATAATTGTTGTCTGATACTTTTTGTTCTGTTGACTTATGGAAGATGAAAAAAATTGGATTTTTTTGTGATCGGAAAGTCTCTTTGAACTTTTAAATCTTCGACTATATTTGTTGATATTCTTTATTCTCTCTCTAAATTTGAAATTTTTTTATGACTAATTCTAGATTTACATTCTTAATATATTTTCTTATTGTACACGCAGACGTGTCGAGCTGTAATTGATCTAATTAAAATGCATTTGATGTATTACAATTAAAATAATTATTTATAATATTTATTGTGTCAATCACAGCTCGATATGTCAAAAAATTTATTTGGAATATATGCTAAAAAAGTAAACATGTCATTACTTTTTTCTGGTATGGTTAGTCGTCCACGTTGGCAAAATGAGAAGATATTTTGAAATTTACATTATTCATAAAAGGTATCCGAGCAGATT
Organism: Begonia fuchsioides; assembly: GCA_003255005.1. Taxonomy (NCBI): domain Eukaryota; kingdom Viridiplantae; phylum Streptophyta; class Magnoliopsida; order Cucurbitales; family Begoniaceae; genus Begonia; species Begonia fuchsioides. Next base: position 612,007 of record QAOC01054093.1, on the reverse strand, counting down.
TGATTAAAAGCTGTATTTTGTTTGCAGTTGTGTTTTGCTATAGAATGGCTTAAGCATTGATGTAGTTTACGCCAAAAAAAACTTATTTTTTTCTAAGAATTTAATGGATCGATCGATTGTTGACTTAACAGGGCAAGTCCTTCAGAATTTGTAATTCCTTTGGCCAAATATAACACAGCAATGTACACCCAAGTTTCTCTTGGCATGCGATTTCGAATGATGTTCGAGACTGAGGATTTAGGAGTACGCCGATACATGGGTACTATAACGGGCATCAGCGACTTGGATTCAGTCCGATGGAAAAGTTCACAATGGCGTAATCTTCAGGTACTATTTGGTTATCGATGTATTTTATTTTATTTTTTTAAAACGGTCGTATTTCGAGAGGATTTGTAAACGGCTAAAAAAACATCATCGGCTACTAACTACTTTAGTTTGAATAATAATAGGTTGGATGGGATGAGTCCGCGGCAGGTGCAAGGCCAACCCGAGTTTCAATATGGGAAGTCGAGCCCGTTATAACGCCTTTCTATATATGCCCGCCTCCATTTTTTCGACCAAAATTGCCCAAACAACCGGGAATGGCAGGTGATTTCAACAATCTTAAACTTGTTTTTCCTTCTGCATAGTCCAAGTGCACGTTTTGTTTGCCAATTACCGTTCGGAGAGTGTTTTTCAAGCGGTTTTGTATCATTTGAGTGACTTGATTAATTGTTAGGCATTCTTTGTAGATGATGAATCCGAAATCGAGAATGCTTTCAAGAGAGCCATGCCGTGGCTCGGGGACGACTTTGGCATGAAGGACAGCCAGAGCCCGATTTTTCCCGGCCTAAGCTTGGTGCAGTGGATGAGCATGCAGCAAAATAATCAATTTCCGTCTGCTCAATCCGGGTTTTTACCATCTATGCTCTCTCCGAACGCCCATTCACTGAATGACGGTTTAACCACCGATGATCCATCAAAATTATTGAGTTTTCAAACACCGGTCCAATCTTCACCCACTCCTCCACATAACAAACCGAATCAGCCGAGCCAAGTTTTTCAGTTACAGCCGCCAATGGCCACCTGGCCCCACCAGCCACCGCCACAGCCACCGATTCCGGCTAGCCAACAGCTACAACGGTTGCAAACTCAGCAGTTAGCACATATTCAAACACAACACCAGCAAAACAAGCAAGCTCTGCCACAACAACAGATGACCCAACAACCTCTTTCCAACAATGCTGTTCTTGCTGGTAACCCAATCCAAAATCAAACTCTGCAGCCGCCATTGCTTTACTCACAGCTTCAGCAACAGCAGTTGATGGCCGGGAATGGCCAAAGCCAGCAGCACGGTATGAATAAATCATTTCAGATGACATCTTTACCTCAAGATTCATTTTTTGAGCCGCAAATCGATCAGCAAACAAGCCTCGTTCCTCGGCATCAACAGCCAGCACAATTGCAACAATCGCATCTTCAGTTAGTACAGCCTGGGATTTCACCGAAAGCTCAAAAACAGAACCAACAATTGGCTCAACAAATGACATCAGACTATCAAATACAGCTTCAGATGTTACAGAAATTACAGCAGCAACAGCTGCAACATCAGCAGATGCTCTTAAACCCACTACTACAGTCTCAGGCAATTCAGCTACAGCAGGGCCTGGGCCAGGGCCAAAACCAGTACTCATCACAGCAGCCATTGTCTCATCTTCAGCAACAACAAAGCACCAATGGCATCTCAACTTCAGGCCCTCTCCAGGCTCAACAAGGTCCCATAAACCAGCCCCAACCCCAGCCGAAGGCTCAATTCAAGCTGCTCGGTGCCATGAGAGCTCAGTCTATGACAGATGGTGATGCTCCATCTTGTTCAACTTCACCTTCCTCGAATTATTGCCATGTTCCAGCTTCAAACCTTACGAACAGAAGGCAGGGATCAATCACTCAAGCTGAATGTTCAGTAGTCGAGCCTTCGAACAACCCACTTCAGGAACTTCAGAGTAAATATGATTCGCGAATCAAACAGGAGTTTCCGAGCAAAAAAGGGTCCGAGCTTATTAAGTTTAAAAGCACAGTCAGTGACCAGTTAGAAGCATCCACTTCTGGGACGTCATATTGTCTAGATGCCGGGGCGATACAACAGCCGTTCTCGCTCCCCATTTGTTTGGACAACGATGTCCAATCCCATCATCGAATGAACATTCCTTTCACGAGCAACATCGACGGGTTGATGCCAGATTCTTTGCTATCGAGAGAATACGACTCCCAAGATTTACTTTCTAACTACAGCAATATTCCGAGAGATATCGAAACTGAGCTGTCGAGCGCTCCTATCAGTCCACATCCGTTTGGGGTGCCAAACTTGCCTCTTAAGCCCGGTTGCTCAAATGACATCCCCATTAGCGATTCTGGAGCCATGGGCAACGGACTATGGGCGAATCACAATCAACCAACTCGTAGTTATACAAAGGTTTGATCTTTTATTCAAATGCTGTTTTATTCTATAACAAGAGCGATGTTTGGTTTAATCATCTTATGCTACACTTTAATTTTAGGTCGTGACTTGTTTCTTATGCATTTTTTATTAATTGTAAATTTGTCTTTAAAATAAGTAAGATTAGAGTGTAAAGTGTAAAATTATAAAGTAAACTTAGCATTATTCTTGTTAAAAAAATGTAACTTTAAGATTGATGCACGTGAAACGGTCAACTCTTTTTTGTAATCATGAACATCAAATAATTCTTCTTGAAGGTTCAAAAACGGGGATCTGTAGGAAGATGTATCGACGTGACTCGATACAGAGGATATGGAGAGCTAAGGTCTGACCTTGCTCGGATGTTCGGGATTGAAGGGCAGCTTGAAGATCCCCAGAGAACTGATTGGAAGCTTGTTTATGTAGACCATGAAAGCGATGTACTTCTTGTCGGTGACGATCCTTGGGAGTAAGTCGATTAGAAATCTCGCCAACTAAATATCGATGAATCATTTTTGTTCTCCAATTCCACTGATTGTAGTTAACAAATTTCTTAATTTCTCGCAGAGAGTTTGTGAGCTGTGTCCAGAGCATAAAGATCCTTTCGTCGGCCGAAGTACAGCAAATGAGCTTGGACGGAGATTTGGGCCAAATTCAAATTCCCAATCAGACATGTAGCGGGACAGACAGTGAAAACGCGTGGAGAGACGACCATTCAGCAGCCTCCTTCAGTCGATAGAAATATTAAAGAAAAAACCGATCGATGCTCGTTTCCTTCGGCCAATCGGTCCTCCGGTAATATACTCGATCTTCTAACCGAAGACATAACTTGTAGTAAAAGGTCTAAGCATATACTGACACCGACAGGATCGATGATTGGAGCCGACCAAAAAAAACCAGTTCAGTCGGATTTGTAAATACTTAGATCGTCTGCGATTGAGGAGGTAATGTATGCAATAATCTCGATGATCGTAGAACAATTTCCATTACTTTGTTTTCGGGTTGGAACAGCAGAGGCCGGAAAATGCCACCTCAGTAGAATGTGTTAGCTTCGATTTTAGTTTGACTGGCTGTTTGTTATTACACAACCATTTATAAAATTATTCTTGGAATTGAAGTGCTTTTTGCAAATCTAGCTGTGTATAATACTTGAACCAGAAATACAAAAAAAAAAAGAAAATAAAGAAAATAAAGAATGAGTGTCGAGATTCGGTCGGAAAATTCTAATCGGTGAAATCGAAGAACAATGTAACGTTTGTTTCCGAAAAATACGAATCATATCGTCTTTCTATCGAAGAACAATGTAGTTTCCTTCATTCTATCTGCGTATTTCATTGTTATCGTAGTAGATTTTGATAAAAATATACGGAGCTATCCGAATAAAAGAGATGAAATGACGAGACATTTGTTGATATTTTTAACACATGTTTTAAGAAGAAATTATGAAATGTTTCTAAAATTATTCTTAAGATGCATGAAAAAAATGACATTTAATATTCTTACTACAATTAATATTAGAATTTTGATCAAATTTAGAATGTTACAGGGGAGGCGCGGGCCCACATCCAGACATTATTAAGGTTTGTTGTTTGAAGCTCAATTTATGTACACTGAAAAATACAAGCCCATTTTGATTTGCGGTGGTACATTATCTTGAGACATAGGATAATATAAATCATGATCGATGCATATTAATGATTTAGGGGTGAGTCCTGTCTAGTCCGGGCTAGTTTCAAGATGAATCAGAGCCAAAATTATAAAATACATGTTTATTCTGGTTTGTTTCAGTCTAATTTCATATTTAAAAAATAAAATATTTTTTTTTATAAAAAAATGAAATATTTGTTGCTAAAATATTACTTATAGAACTCTTTCTTGTCATTGTTGAAGTCCAAATATTTGACCCTAACTTAACTACTAAAAACGTGTATTTTCTCCTTAGACTAATCAAATCCCCCTCATTATTCAAGTGGGTTTGGACGCAATTAAAGGAGTGACCTCAACTATTACCATTGAAAAGGCTATAGTGCCTTTTAATTTATTAAATTAAATAATTCCAAAAAATTAAAACTTTCTATGGGAAATGATAAATTATTTCTTTTTTAACCTTATTATAATTGTTTTTCTTAAAAATACAAACAAATTGAGACAATTGAGGGCATCCACTTGTTTAGTGGAACTTAGGTACCAACTATTGTTCACTCATTGAAGAGGAGAGAGAGAGAGTCAAAGGACACAAAATCCACCTCAAAGAAGGTGTAAATGGTGGGCAAAAAATGGTGGGCTCTTAAGTCTTATTGTCCTTGCTTGCATCTATTACTTTATTTTTTTATTTTTTTTTTATTTTAACGAATTTTTGTAAAATGTAATTTTAAATGGTAATAAAAATTATATATAATTTTAAATTTATTTTTTCTTATATAAATTTATAGAATTGCTTATTAATAAATTTAAAATTTATTAAATTTTATAGAAGAACAAGAACATTAAATTTTATAGAAGAACAAGAACAAGAACATGTTCTTGTTCTTCTATAGTATTTATTATTGAATTGCTTATTTTGAAATTTCTAAAAGGTATTTATTTATTTATTTTAATTTATTTTAATTTATTTTTTAATAGAAAAGAAAATTAGATTCTCTTTGTTCCAAACAGCCAACCATTACGGCACACTGTCAAATGGTGTATCCCCATTTCCCACTTGTGGTAAAGTCAACCCTCCATTATTGTTCTTCTTTATATTTATTTATTTTTGTCAAAAAGCATTAATATAAAAACAAATAAATTATGTATATTACATTAAATTAGTCAAATTAATAAAAATAAATCAAATTGGCGATGCACAATTCTTGGCCTTCGTGACTAATTAAGCATTGAAAGAGAGAAACAAAAAATAGATTTTAATTAACGAACTAAAGGAGGAGGTGTTGTTGGAATATATATCGGGTTTAATTAATATAAAATAATTTTATATTTATTCTCTTATTTTAAATCGGAGTAGCATTGTCATATCCAAAAAGAAAAGGCGATAAAATGATAGAATCAAATGAACTTTCTCACGTTTTTCGTTCATTCATACATCTTGATCGAAAAAGAATCTACATAAAAACAGAGAATCTGAAGAATCGATCGATTATTTTCTCAAAATAAACAAAAGACAATACATAAATCATAGATTAACTAAGCTCTCTTGTAGACTTGCTTAAGAGTAAAAAGAAGATTTTGTTGCTACGATTAAATAATAATAATTTATTATATTTATTGCACTAATTATTATTTGTCACGTCAACTTATATAGTGTCACTAAGTTGACATGTCTCATTGGGCACGAAGAACAGTTGAAAAAATAAATTTAATTTTATAAACACTTTGAATGTTTAGAGTGATTTAATCAGACACACTTGAATTAAGTTTGTGAATAACCACTCTTCGTTTTGCTATTAAACACTCTTAACGTTGGTTATTTTAACGTCGATTTATCACTCGATAGCGCTCCTCTGCCCAAGTCTCCCTTGACCGTTTGCAAAATACATCTCTAAGTAAATATCATTTTAATTTTCAAGAATATATGGTAAATTTGAGCTAATTATTTTATTTTTAAAGAATGTAAATTGAAGAGAACTGGCGAGCGATACACATCGATAGATTGACGTTGCGTTAAAAAAATTTAACACGGAAGGTGTTGTATAAAACTACCTTAAACATTCAGTGTTTAGTAAAATTAACCCTAAAATAATTTCAAGTAAAATTGTTCATTGCGTTTTGAAGTGAAAAATAGAACTACATAATTAACCAATTTAATTATCTAATCGATTAATAATTTATCATGACATCAACCATCAATTTCTATTGTGTATGGCAATGCATCAATGAAATTAATAAAATTTTATTTTCCCAAATTAATACAATTTTAAATTATAGTTGAATATGCTCAAATTAAAATACACATAGTGTATGACTCTTCTTCATTCGCTTGTCTTTTGCTAGCACTAAAAACCACTCGGACGCATACGCGTCGATAAGTACAACTAACTGGTCTTATTATTAAATTTCATGAATTTATAAATCCAAAGCTCTTAGTATCTATGATAATCTATCGTATCGGGGATACATAACAAAACGATGAAATATCGACGAAAGTTCTCTAGCTAGCTAGAATTCACAATATTGATTGTCTTGTTGTCTCGTAGCGCAAGTACCAAAATAATAAGCAATTGCCGGGTTGTACGAATTGTTCTATGTTGTTTCGTGTCTTATCTATTTTTCGTAAGATACCTATGAATCCTTGTCTCGAAACTTATCTATTTGGCATTTCTGGTTGTTCAATGAGTATTGATGGTTGTAGAATTATATTCCAATCAAATGATCATATTCATAGATTTCAATTTCGACTCGTTAAATTTTTGAAACCCGAATATGTGTTTCTTACTTCTTTTATATCTCTTATGTAATAAATAACTTATGGTCATGGTTTATGTTCCGGGTAGTCGTCAAATTTAAGGCTAGACGAACCGATATCTACATGTTAAAGTTTGACCCTTTATATTTGACGATTATACGATATGAGTTTTTGTGTAAGTCGATAAATTATTTTATTAACGAATGCGGCAAACGATATGAACGTCGTCTTTACTTATGTTACCGTCTTAGTATTTTAATAACAAAAAATTATAAAATAAGCTAAAAATACTAAAAAATCAGTTGCTCTAAGCACATTAAATTATAATTGCATTCATACTTTGACTTTCAAACAAATTTTCATTGGCCTGAATTTCAATGCCTAAATAAATCTCAAATTGATCATCTACTAGCTTAAATTGCCCTTATGACTCACAATTGTCTATCGAGGAGAATCGAACCATATATACGTAAATGTGTGTAAATTACGGGTCGTGCATTTAATAATCTATTTATCAACCGAAACCAAGTTGGGCTTGTGCGAGAATAATTGTGAAATATGATTAAGAACAAAGAACAAGAATAATTGTAGGTCTAACATATATCAAATAATTACATTTCGTCCGAGGAATGTACGAAAAAGATCGATTCATAAACGGTGTTTTCTTCCAAAACGAACAAAATATGTTTATCTGATAGATACGTGCTATCCTTACATTTCGTTTGAAGTTAACTAGTAACGTGCTACCCTTGGATTTTTAATGTTTCTCCTATACTAAGAGACTTATAAAATTCATATTTGAATAAATAAATAAATAAATACGATTTTTGTTGCTAATAGAAGCATAGAATTTGTCAAATAATAGAGATATCATTTACGAAGCTTCTCCCATCTTAGTTCATATCAGTCTTAATCGTTTACACTCCTTAATACAGCTATTCATGGCACGTCTTTGTTTCTTAATTAATTAATTTTAAATAATATAAATTAAAATTAATTCTTCATATTATAAATATGTCTTGAAAAAATTTTCAATTTGAATAATTAATTTCTCTTGAAGAGCTAACATTTTTTAGTTTAGGGTTACTTCTAAATTCCAATTATTACAATTAGAATAGTTACGAAGTTATTATCTTATCATACATTTTCACGTATCACTGCGTGATTGGATCAATTCAAATGTATTTAATGAAAAAATATATAAATATTTATTTATATTTTGAATTAAATCAATCATGCAGCGACACATCATAAGATATGACAATATAGTAATTTTAAATTAACTCTGATCATTGTTATTTAAAAAGAATAAAATAAAATAAATAAATAAGAGTTGGAAATATTATAAAAATTAGGGCTAGTATTACTCTTAATCAAATCATATACCTCTTCGGTACAGCAGAGGTTTCAGCGTCGTTATCTGGAAGTGGGTCCCATTCGTGATTTGTAGAGAGAGAAATGGAGAGGAGAGAATTGGCTGTGCATGGTTCGCCACAGTATATAAGAGGAGCTACTCGCTTCGCAGAAGCTTTGCCCCCTCTTCGTCTTCTGCTTCGTCGTCTTTCTCCATTTTTAGGGGAATTGGTGGAAGCTGTAGCAGGTAGAAATGGCGAATGAAAAAGCCATTAGCCTCGAGGAGATCAAGAACGAGACCGTTGATTTGGTATGCCCTTAATCGCTACGCAATTTGATTCTATTTTCTTTCTTGTTCTTTGTAGAGATTTTGTTTTGGTGTAGCTTTGGGAGTTTTTTCTTCTTCTTCTTCTTCTTCTTCTTCTAGGTTTTATGTTTTGGAGAATTTGAGTTGGATTTTTAGCTTGTAGTGAACAATTGTCTGCTACGCGTTCCTGCTGTTCTTCATTTTCCCGCCTTCACTCCTGTTTCTCGGAATCGATTTGTTCGATTATTCTATCTCTTACTGAAATGAAACTGTAGCAATTTTGTCTAGGATTTTAGAGTTCGAAGCAGATCGCACAGAAATTCCCTTTCCCTTGGCGATTTCAACGATCTTCGAATTTTCCCTTTCCTAATGAGAAAATGATCGGAAATTCTAGCGATGATTCCATTTCCATCTCTCGCCCAACAACGAGTCAAGAAATCGTAGCATATGCTTTTGAATCGAAGGAAGAGAAACGTACAGTTTAATTTTCTTACGTTTTCGTCTCTCCAGCTAAACAGGCAATAATGTTCGCCGCATGTGGCTGTGGGATGTGCCATGGCCTCCTCTCTCTCTCTAAGAAGACTTTTTGGAAATATAAAGTACCAGTCCGTGGTACTTTGGACTTTTCCTTTTACAACTTTTCTTTTTGGAAAGGTTTTTGGCCTTCAATGACCCTCTCACTACCTCCCAAATTTGACCCTTTTGGCCTCTTTTGCCCCTGATCTTACTTTTTATTTACGCCTTTACCCTGATGATCTCACATGTTACCCGTGTGATTGTGACTAACAACAACATATGAATTAAAGATTTTTCTTATCTTGTTCCTTAAATCTATCGACACGCTAATATAAAAATATATATAATTATTTTAAATTGTAAATATTAAAGCTTGATGGGTGTCACGCCTTCATTTCAATATTTGTAAGTTTCTAGTGCTGGTTTTGATTCGTCCTGATATTTATGATTGAGTCCACTGATCAAGTTGTTAATATTCGAGTCAATGATTAAAAAAATATTCCTTTTTTTGGCTGTCCTCGGTCCTCACCAACAACGGTGCTTTTTTTTTTTAATTTTATTTTCAGTTTATTTTATAATATTGCTGCAATAATTGGGGCAAGGCTTTGAAGGAACTGGTTTTTCGAGGATTGTTTTCAGGAGGAAAGAAATATTTGCTAATAGTAGAATCTAGTTTAACACTTTAAGGAGTAATTTATTCGATGTGTAAGAATTATAATATACTAGGAATAGTTAAACAATAAATTATTCATATTAAGTAATAAATTATTTGTGAATGATGCGTTAAGTGGTATTACCGACTTGAAACATGAATCATAAACATGGTCTTGTGTCAAAAACTGTCTGCTGTTACGAATGAAAATACAATAAATGTTTCTGTGAATAGTCCGAAAAACAATTGTTCTTTGAGGATTGTCAAGACTTGCCACAGCCATTTTGGTTATATTTTCTGACAAAGCATCATTGTTTGAAGTTTGACCCTTAACAAATATTTTAGCTACTGTTTTCTAGTAACTATTCCAACTCATTTTTCTCTGTTTCTCTGTTGCGGTTCTTTTAAAAAAAATTCCAGTGATTGATCTCAATCAAATTGCGTCCATACACTGGCCTGACGTTCAATATTTAAGAGAAACAAACCGGCAAAAAATATTCTAATAATTTCATGTATTTCAGGAGAAAATTCCCATTGACGAGGTGTTTCAGCAGTTGAAATGCACCCGAGAAGGGTTATCGTCTCAGGAGGGAGAAAACCGGCTTCAAATTTTTGGTCCGAACAAACTAGAAGAGAAAAAGGTTTTTTTACCCAACATTAGAATAATAATTTATACGTCAGGCTCAAAATCTGACTGTGTGTGTTTCACAGGAAAGCAAGATTCTGAAATTTTTAGGATTCATGTGGAATCCTCTTTCATGGGTGATGGAGGCTGCTGCTATAATGGCAATTGCTTTAGCTAATGGTGGGGGAAAGCCTCCAGATTGGCAGGATTTTCTTGGAATCATCTGTCTGTTGGTTATCAACTCCACCATTAGTTTCATTGAAGAAAATAATGCTGGCAATGCAGCAGCTGCTCTCATGGCTGGTCTTGCTCCTAAAACTAAGGTAAGTGTGATGGAATAACATTAAAAGCTGTACCACAGTGCGTATCTAATTGACCTTATTTTTAATTGATAATGAAAATATATGCATTTTTGTCATATTTAAAGGTCAAGGGCTGTTGTGAACAAAGAAACGGGAGTCAATTTGGAACAAGTATCTAAGACATCATAAAAACTTTATCCTTCCATAAACTGCAATAGTGCCCACTGGTTTCCAAAATAGCTTCTTAGTATTATAATGTTATGTTTACTCCATTTCATTGAAGCTTATGTTCCATTGCATGCTCAATTTTCATAGTAGAAGTGGTGAACACATGCGTAATTGTTAATTTTACAGTAAATGAAAGGTTTTTGCTAATGACTTTTCCAGCATCCTACTGGTTGTATTTCTGGCTCTTTAAAGCTAAATTATTGTTTTCATTACTTCAGATGGTCGTTAGGTGGAAATGAAACAAAATAAATCAGTTAAAGTTGTGAACAAGATAATAATGTGCTGTAATTCATATATGAGTTTTCTGGTTTATGTTAGGTTCTTAGAGATGGGAAATGGAGCGAACAGGATGCTGCAATTTTAGTACCAGGAGATGTCATTAGTGTTAAGTTGGGGGATATCATCCCAGCTGATGCTCGTCTTCTTGAGGGCGATCCATTGAAAATTGACCAATCTGCTCTCACTGGAGAATCACTTCCAGTGACAAAACATCCTGGGGATGAAGTTTTCTCTGGTTCCACATGCAAGCAAGGAGAGATAGAGGCTGTTGTTATTGCCACTGGTGTTCATACATTCTTTGGAAAGGCTGCTCATCTCGTCGATAGCACCAACCAAGTTGGTCACTTTCAGAAGGTTCTCACATCGATTGGAAACTTTTGCATATGTTCTATAGCAGTCGGAATGTTGATAGAAATTATAGTAATGTACCCGATTCAGCATCGTGCGTATCGTGATGGAATTGACAATCTTCTCGTTCTTTTGATTGGAGGCATTCCAATTGCCATGCCTACTGTTTTATCAGTGACCATGGCAATTGGATCGCACAAGCTATCTCAGCAAGGTGCAATCACCAAACGAATGACTGCAATAGAAGAAATGGCTGGCATGGATGTTCTTTGTAGTGACAAAACTGGGACACTCACTCTCAACAAACTTAGTGTTGATAAGAGTTTAATTGAGGTATTCGGGAAAGACATCGATAAAGAGCACATCATTTTACTGGCAGCAAGAGCATCAAGGACAGAAAACCAAGATGCCATTGATGCAGTCTTTGTTGGAATGCTAGCAGATCCAAAGGAGGTACGCTTTGTTTTTACATTTGTGCGTAGAAAGTAGTTTTAGCCGGATATTGAAATTTTATGGTGATTATGTGAGTGCAGGCTCGAGCTGGAATAACAGAAGTGCATTTTTTACCCTTCAATCCTGTTGACAAAAGAACAGCACTGACATATATTGATTCAAAGGGAAATTGGCATCGAGCGAGTAAGGGTGCTCCAGAGCAGGTAGAATTTACTCTCATTTACCTTCCTATAACATTTTCAGGAATCGATTTATTACTTAATTTTGGTGAAAAAATTCTAGTTATGCTCTCAAATCTATTTTTTATATTCAAACAGATTATAGCTCTTTGCAACTGCAAGGAAGACGTTAAGATGAAAGTTCATAGTATAATTGCCAAATATGCAGAACGTGGCCTCCGATCATTAGCTGTAGCTAGACAGGTTTTCATCTTAAATTTTCCATCTATGATGACCATGATTTGAACTAGAATTCTACTGCGAAAGGTGCTGTAAATTTGATTTTTTTTCATGAATTTTTGCAGGAAGTTCCTGAGAAAAGTAAGGAAAGTCCTGGTGGTCCATGGGAATTTGTCGGTTTATTGCCTCTCTTTGATCCACCAAGACACGATAGTGCGGAGACAATTCGAAGAGCTCTCCATCTTGGTGTGAACGTCAAGATGATTACGGGTAATGTTATTCATTTTGATAATAAATTGAACAACTGGTTGTTGTAAGAGTGTTAATATTTAGCATTTTACATGTAGGTGATCAACTTGCCATTGCTAAGGAAACTGGCCGCAGACTTGGAATGGGAACAAACATGTATCCTAGCGCTTCTTTACTTGGCCAACACAAGGATGAAAGCATTGCTGGCCTACCCGTTGAAGAGTTGATAGAGAAAGCAGATGGCTTTGCTGGAGTCTTCCCAGGTTGCTATGTTTATATGATGTTTTTTTTTCTAAAATAAAATTTATGGTGATAGGTGATTCTAAGCACATTCGCTTTGATATTTAGAGCACAAATATGAAATTGTGAAGAAGTTACAAGAGCGAAAACACATTTGTGGAATGACCGGAGATGGAGTGAATGATGCCCCTGCTTTAAAGAAAGCAGATATTGGAATTGCTGTCGCTGATGCTACTGATGCTGCAAGAAGCGCATCAGATATTGTTCTCACTGAACCAGGTCTTAGTGTCATCATTAGTGCAGTCCTTACCAGCCGAGCTATTTTTCAAAGGATGAAGAATTATACGGTTTGTTGATTCAACTTTAATTTTATGTTATGCATGATGAAACATATAAAACATGAACACTTTATATTACTCTGTGCATCCTAGTAAAACATGCATCGAACATTTCACACAATTGATTTTGGAACATAGTTGGGCCATACATGTACCTTTGACTTAAATTTTTGTTGCTAATTCGACTTATTAATTGCTCTTTACATGTTCATCTTTTACAGATTTATGCCGTCTCCATTACAATTCGTATTGTTGTAAGTGGAAAGTGTTTGATTCTTACTTTAGCTATTTGTCTACTTCAAATAATATGACTAATTTTGATTTTCTTTGTGATTTAACAGTTTGGTTTCATGTTCATTGCTCTCATATGGAAATTTGATTTCTCACCATTCATGGTTTTAATTATTGCCATTCTCAATGACGGTGAGCTATTGAAAGAGAATTTGATTTTGATATGAATTATTATTCTTTTAATGATGACAATGAGATTCATTACAAATTCTCCTTAGGTACGATTATGACTATCTCGAAGGATAGGGTGAAACCATCTCCCCTCCCAGATAGTTGGAAATTGAAAGAAATATTTGCCACTGGTGTTGTGCTTGGGGGATACTTGGCACTAATGACTGTCATTTTCTTTTGGTTAATGAAAGAAACTGACTTTTTCACGGTACGTCTTTTTATGTTTATAATCATCATATTGTAAAATAAGTCTAGCGACATGCATTGTGTCATGCATATATTTTACTCAAAGGAAATATTTTGTTTTTAATTTTTTAGAAGAATTTAATTTGGAGATTAGGCATTACAAATCTAAGCAGAGAATTCGACTCATCGTACATGTAACTATTTTTTAAAATAAATATCTTTGCACAATTTATGGACTAAAATTAATTTTCTTACTGCTTAAAGAGCTTACATCTCTTAAGTATCTTGAGAATTATTCTTTTAATGTATTTTTCTCCGATGAAAGAAGTGCAAGGAAATATTTTTTTCCTTCTGACTCTTTGTATTCTTGTTTCTTTATAAATTTCTTTTCTTATATAAAAAAGAAGTTAAAAATGAAGCGATAAGAGGAAACGAACATAAAATTGTTACCAAAACACTAATATATTTTGAATTCTTGGATATTTGCAGGATAAGTTTCATGTGAGATCACTTAGAGATAGCCCTGAAGAGATGATGGCAGCTCTATACCTTCAAGTTAGCATAGTTAGCCAGGCACTCATTTTTGTGACTCGCTCTCGTAGCTGGTCATTTATTGAACGCCCCGGTTTGCTTTTACTGACGGCCTTTTTCATCGCACAGCTGGTAAAAAATCAATCTATTCGCTAGTTTATTTTCAATTGATGATGTCAATATATAAAGTTTTTTCATTGCACAGCTGGTAAAAAATTAATCTATGCTCATTAGTTTGTTCTCAATGATGATTTCTGTATATATAGTTTTAGTTAGCGGTAGGCAAGCTGTGACGGATTACAAAAGCAGAACTATAAGAGTAAAGATAAACAAGAGTAATATAGACAGATCAGCAAAGTATGAATTTAGCGGTAAAACAGGACAAAATATTCAGTATGCTAAAATATGTAATTTCTTACACCAGTTACAAATTTCCGTGAAAATTTTCCAACTATTTATATTCTTATTATGCTTATTACTTTCCATTTTTCAATAAATTAAGTTAATGTAATAATCTCTTAAAACCATACAGTCTCAATATATAAGACTAATCCTAAGTTCATATTTTTGTGCATAGTTCTCTATCTCTTTCTAAATTTGTCTATATCTTGTTCTAATTTATGTTCATCTGTTTCAAGTAATCAATACTTCTTTCTCTTTCAATGCTTTCCATTTCAGGTTGCCACTGTCATAGCTGTTTATGCTAACTGGAAGTTTGCAAAAATTAAAGGAGCTGGATGGGGCTGGGCCGGTGTCATCTGGCTATACAGTATCGTCTTTTACATCCCGCTCGACTTAATGAAATTCGCTATTCGTTACATCTTAAGCGGCAAGGCATGGGTTAACATGCTTGAAAACAAGGTAATATTTCCAATATTTCTACTTTGTTGAGGGATTTTGGTTTGATGAGTGGGATGAAAATTTCTGAAAAACAATTATTGTTGTACAGACTGCATTTACCACCAAGAAAGACTATGGAAAAGAGGAAAGAGAGGCTCAATGGGCTCTTGCTCAAAGAACCCTCCATGGCCTTCAACCACCACCAAAGGCTGATCTTTTCCCCGAAAAGAGCAGCTACCGAGAACTTTCTGAGATCGCCGAGCAAGCTAAGAGGAGAGCCGAGATTGCCAGGTGAGCTATGAACCATCACTCCAATTTTTTACGTGCTTGCTTGTTTTGAAAAGCTTCTTTTCATTTTCAAAGATAGTAACCGAAAATGAGTTTTGGATGTCTAAATATGCTTTCCTAAAAACGTTATCAAATAACAATTTGGAAGCACAGTTTTGTAACGTGATTTCTCTCTTGGATTTTAGGCTTCGAGAGCTCAACACGCTCAAAGGCCATGTCGAGTCCGTCGTGAAGCTCAAAGGGTTAGACATCGACACGATTCAGCAGCATTACACCGTATGAGAAACACGGCGAAGGACGCCATTCGAGAGCCAGTTTTGGTGCAAAAACGAAAGAAGAATCGATGATGGAGAAAACCGAGTTTGTACTAAAACTACTCTTTCTGCACTAAGCTATGGTGCTTTTCCCTTCTTTGGTCCATTGCAAGTGATTCAAGACACTCGCGTTTGATTTTGTCATTTAATCTCTCTCTCTCTCTCTCCAATTTGCATAATCATACAAAGTTTATGTCCCAAAATATTGGTTTTTGCTGATGTTCATGAATAATCATACAAGTCTTTATCTTATGTCCCAAAACATTTTAATTATTTTAATGTGGGTTTATTGATTGAATCAGATGAATAGCGTTGAGCTTAGAATATTGTTGATATTTGGAAAAACATTATGGATTTCTCGATTAGAATGTTTGTCATGTTTCTTGACTCGAGATTAGCCGAGAAGGAAAGGTTGAGTACGATGATCTGACCCTCGGAGATAATCCGACCACCTGCCGCAAAGTCTATCTCAATTAAAATTCATGTCAACTTGGCAAGGAGATGAACCGTTAGAATCCTCGTCAGGATTTTATCCAAGAAACAAGTAATTATTATTTTTTCTTTAATTAGAAAAGTAATTGAGAGATATAGAAAAAGAGAAAATTAATTAAAGAAAATAAAGACTTGATTTTTACTCATTCATATTATTGAGGTTTAACACTCTTTATAGTTTATATAGACTTTCTTAACTTAATTCTTGACCTAATTGAATATAAAAAGATTAAATTAACTCTTTAACTTAACTAAAATAATTTTAAAAAAATAACTAAGAAAGAAGAAATAATAATAAATAACTAATGAGAATAACGTTTCTCAACAAAAATATCCTGAAGACTTAAATTCATAACATAGACCCACGGGCCAAGGCTCGCACGTGAACGAGCCCACCCGAATAAGGATGGTCGAGGTGGACCCATGAGCTTTGGACATGGCCGGTCTATGACACCATGACCCTATAAACTTAGTCGAGCAAGATGGTGGCTCACCGGTTAAAGCACAATTCCAAACCACATTGGGCGTCATAGAAAAGATAAAAAGTTTCCCAGCCTAGCCAACTGGGGACCGAGATACGAGTGCATTACAACTTGGTGTGTCGTTTGAGCAAATTCGAGAGAGAGTGAGAGAAAGGGACGGAAAGGAGAGAGAGAAAGTAGAGAGAGAGAAGAGAGAGAAGAGAGAGAAAGAGAGATCACACCTGCATTATCAAATCAATAAAAACTAGTTTACAAATTTGGATTCTCAATCCTCACTCAATACAACCTAAATAAACAAAACCCTTCAAATGCTTTCCTCCAATCACCATGTTTTCTCAAAAAAAGAAAAAGAAAAATTGAGCACACCTATTTTCTCTCAAAAAAATGCAAAAACCAGAGGGCAAATAAATAATATATCAAACTCGCCAACTCGACAAAGAAGCAAACATGACACCCAAAAAAAGAAAAATTATAACCCTGATCTCGTCCTTCAATTTATGGACATAAAGGCGGTTTCTTTGGTAGGAGCAAAAAGCAGCTAAAAAAAATAATCAGCGCCCGTCTTTTTCGCTCCATCCCGAAAAAACAAGCCGCAGCTGCAGAACAAAGAAACTGGTCCACGGTGACGAGTCATTAGGTTCAATCGAGATCGTACAAAGCATTTTGAAATTGATATGATTCTACTTACAAGCTACAACTTTAATGATGGTTGTATTAAAATAAAATTGCTCTAGCTCCATTTCACTAACCTATATCTGAAAGCAAAATGTAACTTACCTCTAGGCTTGCAAGAATTTGCAAAATTTGGATCTTGTGGTCAACTTAATATGCATACCATATTTTCCAATTAATCATGAGTTTTAAACTGATTTCTCAATTCTCCAATGATTTATAACTAGATTTCAAATTCTGTAAATCTCTTGTCATAGTTGAAAATCGTTGGAAAAATCTCTTAATTAGAAATCGACTTCAGACACGTGATTAGATTAAATGGAAAAACATGGTATACACGTGATGAATTTAACAGATAAATTGATGATAAGGTCCAATCTATATAAATTGCCCTTTGCTCTACAAACTTACTAGGCTAAAAGCTTAAAGAATTAGAACGACACTTAAATTAAGTTATGAGTAAATAATACTAGGCCATGCAAAATTAGATCTTACTTTTTTTGCAGGCAAGCCTTCTTCAACCAGCAAACTGCATTGCAGGATCTTGATGACAAAAGCCGGATTTTACGAAAAAAACTTAGAATAACTGAAGTGCTATTTTAAGCTTGTTCTGTTTCCATTTTGCCAATTTGTAGAACGCGTCCTTAGTCATTCCAAATTTCTCTTTAAATTCATCCGAAGAAAGATAAGTCTGAAAATTCAAAATTCGAATATCTCAGCTCCAAAACAGAAATTCAAAGACAAGCGATTATGAGAATGATCATCCGATGGATACGTACCTCGCGCTTTGTAACATCTATGTCAGAAACAGGATCGGTCGATGTAGTTATGAGGCGATCATATGGATATATTGTCAGGCCTTCTTCGTCTTCTACTTCACCTTCTTTAACATCTTCCTGTATCGTTTGTGATTCCATTCGGCTACCAATTGAGTTTTCCTTTTCATTATTCTCTGGGGTCGACGTTGGAGGATCAGGGCTCACTTCACATCATCAACAAATTAAGTTACATGATTGAATGTCAGTACTAACTAAGAAGAAATACCCGAAACAAAAGCAAGAAGTGATAAAACCACAAAGAAGAGAGGGCTAATCTGAATTAAATGGCGTACCTTTTACCGAGCGTGGTATGATTGTTTCACGTGGAGGAGCTGATCGTTCAAATGACGAACCCATTGCTGCTATCGATGCAGCTTTCACCAATTTATCTCCAGAATCTGGAGTGCCCGATTTTGGAAAGATCTTTCTCACAATAGGGGGCGGAGTAGAGAGATTTCTTGCATTCGAGTTCTCAAAATTAGCTGCTAAAGCATTGAAAGCAGGGGACCTGCCCCGAACCCGAACTCTATCAGGGCTAAACGACACACTTCTCGAGCGCTGTGATTTTTCGGGCACGGCCGACCTGCCTCCGTATGAAACAGGTGTTCTTCTCTTTGGTTTCTGATTGTAGTTACAAAAAGAATTTGTAATTCTTAGTTGTGAAGTAACCATTGACAAAAGAAAATAATATTTTTGTTTTTAATTTATTAAGGATTTCAAAAAATATGTTTTTTGTACCTCTGCTGATGGAGTTCCGCCATTTTTTACTAATGAAAGCTTCCTCTGAAATGAGTTTCCATGCATCTGTATAAAAAGAAGAAAAAACAGTCTAGTTGCAAGAATATTCAAAATTTTGACATCGATGAAACTAGTGTAAATAATTACATTCGATTTTGCAGAGTCCCACGTAAAGAAGCGGGTGAAGAATGATGGCTCACTTCCTTCAATGACGACGTATAACGGAGCTTCGCGAGATAACTTCTCGAAAAGAAAATCATGCTCTAGAAATTTCTGATATGGTGAAACCAAGTCAAGAAGATGTCTCGATAATATCACCGAATAATAGGAATATTACAGTTAAAATGTTGTCCTTTCTTGGGAAATTTTGATCGAACTTGTTTCCAAAAACACTTTGTTTACTATTTTTCTCTTTTTAAAAACAACATGCAAAAATTAAACTCATAAATTACAAGCCATAAGTTAGCTTGGATAAAGTAAAAAGAATCTTAACTCCATGTCCTAGAAAAATTCTATGACTTTTGCATAGTTTCTTATTCTTTCCAAAAATTAGTCCATCTTCTATTATTGTTTCTAATTCTCTTCTTATTCTTAAAGGTCGATTTAAAAATAAGGAGACATACTTCCCCAATAGTCAAGGAATGCACTTTCGTCTTCGAGTCAACTAGTTGACCAACCCAAATGAAGATCTCGGAATGACAATCAAGAATGAAGATATCTTCGGTCATCAAATCGTCTTGACCGAAGTTATATATCTCTGTCACCTGCAAATCCTCAAGAATTAGACCAAAAAATATCAAGAATAGAAACCGTAACAATCGAATTACGTTATGCGCAATGCATATGATATGTCGCTTCCTTCTTTAAAACTTGCTTTGTGTCCAAAGCCATGCAAATATCTTATTATTTTGGCCATCAAACTTGTAAGATGTTTAAATAGACTACAATCCTAAAATGATTGAAAATAATTGCATAATTTTACATTCCAGAAATGAAGAAAGTACCTTCAAACTTCCTGCAATTTTGTAGCCCATAGCAAGATAATCAAAGAAGAGCAAAAAAAATCAGATGAATAAATGGAAAAAAAGGGAAATGAAAATAGCAAAAAATAAAGAAAACCAAATTCAATTTTATGCATAAGCTGTACCTTTCGTAAAAGCACAAGAAAATAGATGAGGATCTGTTTCGGCAATTCTTGCAATTTTTTGGCTTGGGTATTCAGATTTCCCTCCCAACAAATCCCAAAACTGTTCAGTTTCAGTACCTTCCTTTTGTGGTTTGGATTGTACATTCGGCTGTTCATAATTCAAAACATGTAAAAAGCAGATCTTCAGAGATTTTACATGCAAGAACATAATTTCGAGTTGGAATTAAAAGCATATTAAAAGACAAATTTTGAAACTAAGACACAAATTCTCCCCCAATTCAATACCAATTTCTATCTTCTAACCATCAATTTTGCATTAGTTTGTTCCATCTCTAGAACCGTAACAACAAAATCTTTATCCATGGGATAAAATTTTTCAAAAAACTCCAAGTTCTAAGATAAGGGTATGAAAAAACTTCTTCTAATCGAAATATCTCATAAAAGTGCTAAAAGTGTACTAGTATGAAGATCATGAGAGATATTAGACCTTAATTACATCCAGCAGCCTCTCAACGAGTCCTTGATCATTTCCAGAGGAGAGATTTCCGGTCCAAGTAAATAAAGTGGAGCCACCATTAAGTATATAACGGTACGAGGAATTCAACGACGACGCAACCTATTAAAAAGTTTCAATATAGTCAGTTAATATTGTCAAAAATAATATGGAACAGTAAATCATTATCGACAACTGAAATATCTATATCAATATCATCATGGGAAAATTCATGGCAAAGAACTTGCAACTTCAAATTTACTATCGAAGTCAGTACGAGCCCTTATCATAAACTAGAAACATGTAATTATTAGTTTGATCAAACCTTAAATAATCAGGAAATTTTAACTTTTGAATGTGGTGAACAACTAACAAGAAAAAAAATCATATAATGATTAAAAAAGGGGAGAAAAGCCAAAAATTCAGGAATTACGCACAGGTTCAACTTGTATGGCCTGCATATTATCGGGCCCCGAGCCTTGGACTCGGAATAACGCAACACCGTCATCTTGATATGTCAAATCTGGAATTTCCTTCTCTGAAACATAAGCTTTGAATCCTTTACTTAGACCGCCCTGCAGAATTTCGAACCAATCATTTTGGCATTCGTTTAATTAAAAAAAAAAGTAGAAAAGAGGAAATCCTGGGATCACACACAAACCTTGAAGACGATAAAGCTCTGAAAAATTGAGTAGAACTGAATGGGTTCATGCCCTTCGTAAAAACGAGCCTAACAATTAACCACACAAGTTTAATTAGAAAAAATTGCAAAGATTATACGTTTTATTTTCTCCATGGAAATAAGAGAGTTCATCTACCTGGACTGGCAAAAACTTCAAACCTTCAACCATCTTGCTGGCCAGTGATAAAGCTGAAGCTCGTTCATCCTATAACATAGCTAACTATGATCAAGATAAAACCTTAAAAAAATTACCAAGATTTTCTATGGTAAATCAAATATTGAAGATAAAAAAATGGAAAAGATAAACAAATTATAGCAAAATCTTATTATGTTGACCTGTTTTGATGGTGCAAAGTACAAAAATAATTTGTACCTCGACACTCTGCGTCCCGAACCATGTTCCAATAAGGTATTCATCTGTATCATCTCCTGGGTATGAATACTGAAAAATGTAGCAGTCTCCTGTATAAAACTTAGAATGATCTGAAGATGGAAGGAGAATCTTTTCCTGGCCGTCGACCCGCCACACCTATACAGCAACTTTGCATATAAGCTATGAAAATAGTTTGATATTAACATGCTTTAAATTAAGGAAAAGTTTCAATTTATTTCTTTGTTTAATGGATTTGAGATTTTACAATACCATTTAAGAATTGAAATTAACCTTAGATTTATAAAACAACATTTAATCTCACATCAAATAAAGTACATAAACAAGTCAACTATACGGAAAAAAGCCACAACCCATGATCTGGTGCATAAATGAAGAGACGTACATAGACTTTACCTGTAAATTTCCAGTGCAATCAATGTAAGGTTGAGGTTCTTCTTTCACTGGATCAGCTTTCATAAGACCTTTGACATTAACCCCTTGTCTTTTCAAAAGCGCTACATAATCATAAAAACACCAATAAAAACTTTAAAATTACAATATGGGAGAGAATATGGAAGAAGACTAGAGATAAGTATTATAATGTAGAATTATGATATGTCTTATACACATACATTTAGGCTAATGATCCTGAATATTGGATTTTTTTTCATATTTTTATCTCATCTTCCTTTCCCATCCATCTTATTTCAACTCTCTATAATTCGTCTATTGATCTAATTTCTATACAATATAATCACATTCCGTTTGGCATCCAACATATTCTCAGTAATTCAGTTGATAAAATTAATGAAGCTGAATTGACCGCTACACTGGTAGAAAGAAGCCAAACAGCACTTTAATTTGCTAACCTGCTACCTTTCCTCTACCATCCTCCGAGACCGCTACACTCGTATTTTGAGGCCACAAATCAAATTTAGATTTGAACATTACGGTCTCAAATCCCTCAATTAACCGAATTATATGCGATTGAGGTCGATCAGGGCCTCGAACCAATTCCTGATAGGAAAATAATTCATATATATTATAAATCACAGTTAATGAGACAGTGAAATGAATTGAAAATTTTAGGTAATTACTTCGGCAGCTCCACTTGCGGTCTTTCTTTGTTCGAGTGAAGTGTTTCTCCCCATCCATACAAAAACCTCTGACCCACAATCTAGGAGGAAGCATCTATTAGTATCCAACAGCTCCACTTTCAAAGAATCTGCTTCAACTGGCTCAGCTTGCCCTTTTTCAATGCTTGAGAGACAGATAGACATGCGCGTGAGATCTAACCATTCATAATCTAAGACAAAGTTACATTAATTATGGCATAATCAAGAGCAATATTGTAAATAAATATCGAGAGGTTATTCAATCGTGAATAAACAGTCTTCTATAATATTATCAAGTAAATTATTTTTTACACAAAAGTCATTTTCATGGATTATAAATCAAAAGGTGAGATTGTTCACCGTTTCTATTCAAGACTAATAAACACAAATATTGTTAGCGGTTGTTCATCAGATCCAGTTCAAATATTGATAGGATTAATTACATTCTAGCTAGGATTTTGATACGTGTAGATATCGAATGAAACTGAATTTATTGATCATCAGATACAATTCAATTAAGATATTGTATGAAAGTAGGATTTTTTCTATATCTATTTGGATTTGAGAATGAAAGATTTTTTAATTGGTGAGTTCAAATAGAAAAAAGAAAGGTTTTTTGACATACCTTATGATATTCATTTTTACCTCATCTCTTATATCAATAATAAGATATTAATAGCTCAATCAACTAAAAAAATAATTATCTTCAAGAACAAAATGTTTGTGATGCTTAATATTTCAAGTTTAATCTGTAACTGTTTTAATTTTGTCTTTTATTCAGGTAGCTTTTTCTTAGTCAAATTACCCCGTTAACATTAGGATAATATATATTACCGAAGTAGCTTAGTGGATAGATCATAAACAGTCTTGTCCTCCTCACTAGCTGTTTTCCTCGGAAGGGGAGCAAAACCACCAAAAAAGCCCCAGAATTCTCCAGTTTCAGAATCAGCCATTAGCTTACCATCCTCTGCAAAAAAATAAATTTAGTCCATAGATTCAATAAAAAAATATTTTTCAATAATAATATCTACTGGTTATTTGGGAGGTTCTTTTCTTTTAATATGTAAATCAAGAAACAGCAAAAGATTGGAAAATGTCATCATTAATTTTTTTGACACTGCATAAGCCAAAAACATACACCTCTTTATGGTTCAAAGTATCTATTAATGTTTAGAATTTCAGCATTAAATTCTTTTTTTTTCAAGTGTTTCCTTTTTTCGAAGATAAAAAAACTTGCCCTTATTTTATGAACCCACATACCAACTGCAGCTATCTCGCATTTTCCATCGTGATAGGTGTCTTTAACATACTGAACGACTTCCAACGCTTTTGCCCTCTCTTGAATGGACGAGTTGGATCCATTAAATTGGAAAATTTTTGACTTTGTATCGAGAATAAAAATGTCATCGTGATTGAGGGAAGATCGAGCAAAAGGGACCTATCAAAAGATCAAAATATGTTCACACAACGAATTTTACTAACAATGCAGATTAATCAGAAGTTTCATAGGAACTTGCCTCTTTTACATGAACAACATGCTTTCCACGGCAAACAAACAACCGGACCTTGTGTTCTTCAGCCTCAGCATGTTTAAACCCAGATGCGACCCCACCTTCTTGAGGTATAATACATGGTTTAAAATAAGACAAAAACTTTTCGGTCTCGTGACCTTGCACCTCACGATATTGAACTGCTCGGCCGCCTAGGGCTGCATCAAGTTCAACGGTCTTGATTGCAGCGGTTCCAGATTCGTCCTGCATTAATGAGATCGTCACTCAAGAGTTGATGACATTTGAAAGTACAATTGAAACTAATGAGTAAACCATACCTGACTCGTATCCTTACCAAGCCAGTAATGTATATCGTGCCGTAAAGCACCACTTTTTAAGGATGTTGTCTGCATAAAAACAGTAAAGGAAACATGAATCTGTATCTAGAACGTTTGTAGGGACGAAAACGATGCAAAAATTCAGATGAGACTGCATGATCTCTCAACCCCGGTCCACCCAAACAAAAAATGGGACTTCAAGCTTGAAATCTTGAGTATATGGCACGGGTTGGATCAACGATTTAAATCAAAGTAGTGCTAAGGGTTCATGCAAGAAAATTCATGAATGCTTTTAAAAAACATTCTAATTGTTGGTCATACATCCTTAAGCACTACAAGCTTAACTGGATTATGCTATGTATTGTTTAGCCATTGTTGTCTTAATATCTTTGCAACACTATGGCCTTCCAATTGTACTTTCTAATTTTTTAAATATTTCATTAAAGACAAGCAAAGAAGGCTCAGTTTTACATAAATATTAATCAACAAATGAAAGCCCATTTTACATAAGAGAATAATAATATTTAACAGCAGAATTCAGCTTGCGTTCAAGAAACCGTCCAAGTCACGTGATCCAGATAATATTCTACAGGAGAGATAAATGCTCTTGTATTCGGAAAACAATTTATCTGAACATCTAAATTAAAACTAGCCATGTAATTCGTAATAAAGAATAAATTCCCCAGTGAAGTTCATAATCAAAGCACTTACCTTAAGAATTACATATGAGTCACCGGTAAAAAATTTCCCATGCGAGGATTTCGGTACAGGAACAGGGCGAAAGTTTTCGATGCGCCAAATTTCAATTCCGCTATTCAAAGTCAAGGAAGCTCAACATTGCTTCGCGTTGTAGATTATCAAAAGGGTGCAAAAATAAAAGCCATTCGGATTTCATCAGCCACTGAAACATTTCAAATTCCAGAAAGCAGATTTCTTAATTTGTAAAAAAAATCTCATGGTAAAAAAGATACGCTTTTTGTCCAGCCCCTTGAAAAGCCGAATCCAGATCATTCATGGCAACAGCCATATTGTTCGTAATTTAATTTCAAGCTACCTTACTCTTGCTCCAAAATTATTAATGCAATTCCCCTGCAAAACTTAAGAGCATAAAAATGAGGATCGATCGGCTATTTATTGTTCATCAAACAAAAACTTATGACAATTTTGCCACAACCGAAACATTCAACTCTGTTCTTTTGCTTTTGTAAAAGCAAATTACGAACATGCACTATACAATGCCGGATAAGCATAGATGCATGTGAATGCAAAAATAACATGATAAAAAAAAATAAAAATAGTAAGTTATACAAGAGCATTTGCCAGAAAATGTTTTAGTGACAAAATATACCGATACTGTGAAATTGGTAAAAACTATAAAGCCTGTTCATTCTAAGGGGAATTTCACAATCAAAACTTAAACAAAACACAGAAATTCAATTTAGAAAGCTCCTGAAACATTATAACAATAAAAATGCCAAAGAGAGATTGAAAATTATGAATTATGCAAATACGGAAATGAAGAATGATGATCTTCTGATCCAAAATTCTCATATCATGATGAAGTTACAAAATCAGCACATGTAGAATTTGTAAAAATGGTGCCAGGAAGAAGCTGTATGTCTTACAATATGCTTAAATGATTAACAAACAATTGCATACATTATGCAAATATGAAAACTCGAACACACTAATTGGTGATTGATCGTGGCAAATCGAGATCAATCACTCTAAGATCAAACCTTAAAAATCCAACAAATATGATCTTGTAGCTCAAACAATTTTTGCGTATTTATAAAGAAACAGACAATCAAGAAAACACCCAAGCTCAAACAAGTCCTCTATTGTATTGAATCAACAAAACACGCATAAATTAATCGACCCACTTCATCAAAATCGAATTGACTCAACAAATAACGAGAATGAATGGTGGAAAATCAATAAATCAAGAAACCCAGAAAGTTAAGGTACCTAAACTACAGAATAGAATCAAGAAATGGAAGAATCGGATTGAAGAACACCAAGATCCAATCTAAGAAATAGCAATAGAGAAACTGTACTGTTATTCACGAGCGGCAGCGAAAGACCAGAAGAAAAAGCAGGGAAGGAGAGAGAAAGTAAAGTTGGGGAGGTAGAAAGATGTATAATCAATCAAAAACAACATTAGACAACTAAGAGAGAGGCTAGAGAGAGGTTAGAGAGAGAATGATTACTGCCAGGCGTGCTTATCACTAACGGCAAAGAAAAAGAGCAAAACCCAACAACAGAAGAACAGTAATTCGCCATTAAAATAGTATTAACCTTATTTCCTTCACTGTAATTCTCGACAAATCATGGTTACGACTAGCGAGGAACAAATCAACCCATAACCGTTGAACAGAGTTCATCATCGTCGACTCTAAGACAACCTTAAAATAAAAACTACAAATTTCAGACTGCTTCCATCATTTCCAGATAAAGATCTGGTTTTTATCTGGTAAAGTTCGGATCTTGCATTAAAAACGTCGACTTAAATCGAAAAAGGCGAGAATTTACACGCGGGCATCCTAAAAAATTATCAAAATCTATGAAATTGAAGATGTATTGTCGACGGGTCCATGATGATTATTAGCATTAGTTGGGTTTGCATTATTCCTCTTCCGATTAGCTAATATATTTTATTTATTGAATAATAATTTCATGGAAGAATCAAAAATGGAAAGAAAGGGGTGGTCCAAGTAGACTTTATGAAAGAGGTTTGCCGTTTCCCATTTGCTGTCTTTCAGTTTGAAACCAATGAAGAACAGGAGAGAGAAAGAGAGAGGAGGAGAGAGAAAGTAGCCACCCTCGTCGACAAGACATGTCTACAATTTCAGTTTGAAACCAATGAAGAACAGGAGAGAGAAAGAGAGAGGAGGAGAGAGAAAGTAGCCACCCTCGTCGACAAGCATGTCTACAATTTCAATGCCCTTCACAATGCGACTTTTCATGGACACATAATTATTTACACACACACACAACACAACATGATCACATTGGTCCCCTAAATACGACTTTTGAATCTAAGTGTTTAATGTCTTGTATTGTTTGCTGCATCGAGGTTGATCCACCAAGTTCCCATTTGATTTTGTTTCAAGTTTTGATCCCATTGTGTTCATCATTTTAAGGGAAATGGTCAACCCTTAAAAAGTGGAAGCCGCTGCGTAGTTAAAATTTAATAATACAATACGAAGAAATCGCGGTCTAAACGAGCAGAGTTTTCTCAATTTTCAAAATCGAAATTGAGGCATTAAAGATGTTTTTTTACCCAAAAATTGTGATGAGTGGCATAAAATCGACATATTATGCTTTTTTCGTATTATGTTAGGATTCTTGACTGATTATAGTCTACTCATCTTGAATGACTCGTTTTTTTCATCATTTCATACATAACACTGTAAACAAATTGAATCAGTCGGAAAATATGTCAAAAATATTTGATTAAATGTTCGATTTATTCAGAAGATCAACTCAAACTGAATTAAGAGATATGTAAATTATAGAACTGGAGTCGCGCGTATATGATTTACGGTTGAATCATCGGATGTTTCTTTTGATTAATTTACGTGAATTGCCCCTTTTTTTGAAGGATGTTCGACATGTATCTGACGATGGTGCTGCATTTATGCTGTCTATTCTTGTGTTTTCTGATATATGATTGTAAAAATTGATTGGGTTTGGGTCCATCCTTTTCGGCAACGAAACGGTTCGGTCTGGTTCAGTAAGCCTTGCTTGGTAGCAAAGAGCATGTTTTTTTTGTTGGTTTAATTTCTTTTATTTTCTATAATTATTTAAATAAAAAATACATGCACAATGTATTTTTCAAAACAAAATTTGGTTAATAGTAATGTATTATTTAATTTCTTATTTGATTGATGCAATTAATTATCTACAATTTATTAGGGGTGGACACGGGCCGGTTTGACTCGGTTTTATTCAGAAATAGAATCAGAACCGTAATTTATGATTCTGAGTTTTTGGAACCGACATTGGAACCAACGATTCTGGTTCCGTTCCGATTTTAATATAGTTTTATTTTATATTTAAAAAAATTAAAATATAATAATAAAATATATTATTTATTATATTTAGTTCAAATTTTATATAATTAGGTAGATTTATGACTAATTTTAAAATTTATATCATATTTTATTAGTGTTTGAGTTAAAATTTACTTAATTTTAAAAATTTTTTACTCACGGTCTCGATTCTGGTTTTATAATATTTTACTCTTAAAAACTGGTACGGTCCCATAAATCACGGTTTTTTACAAATTAGAATCAAGATCGGATTAAAACGGACGATTTCAATTTAAGATCTCGGTCCAATTTTGCTCACTGCTGCAATTTATCACATTAATTATTAATTAAAAAGGTTTAACTTTGTAAATTCCGGCGGAGAACCATTTTGGTTAGGGTTTCCGCCGCAATCTTTATTAGTTTCACAGGAGATTTAGGGTTCTGAGCTTGAAAAGAANACGTTTAATTTCAGGGTAGCACATCTTGTGGCTGATTTCTCCATATTTTTTGGACTTGACTTTTTATACCCATTGCATGTTTGGTATATGTTTTAGTACTTTTTTTACTCGAGTAATATTGATTTACTGGAAAACCATATGAAATAATTGAGTTGATTAATTGTCACCAACTTTAGGGGTGGAACTTTTGGGATGAAAATTGACTGAATATCTACGATGGCTTGTTGAGTGTAAGATATGACTAGAATTCTCACTGCTTAGGTGATTGTTGGCGGGGGAGGAGGCGGTGGCTTCATCGGTGGTGGTGCTGGTGGAGCAGCCGCATCAGCTCCCTCTGGAGGCAGTGCACCAGCTGCTGAAGAAGCAAAGCCAGAAAAGAAGGAAGAGAAGGAGGAAGAGAGTGACGACGACTTGGGTCTCTCTCTTTTTGATTAAGAGAGTTGAAGCAATTCAGAAGTAATAGTTTTCTAATTGTTTTTTCCTCATACTTTTTGGAAGCTGAGTATTGAGTGCTATGAGATTTTGTGAATCACCTGTTTGAAGAACGAATCTGGTGTCTTTTGATTACACTAAAGGTTTTGTATGCTATTGGCTCTATCTGTCTTTTCTGCCCCAGAATGAACATAAATCAGAGGTGGTGCCCGTTTTTATGCTACAGATCGACTTTCCTATAATGTTTTTCATTTATTTATTAAATATGTCATCGCGTTGCTATGTCGTTTAGTTTGTTTCGATGGAAGTTATCGGGATTTATAGAACTAGAAAAAACGATTATAGAATATATATTATTTTACCATTGGACGAAAAAAATGCAAGTTTTTGTGTTATCGGAACAAAAACTGGTAACCGTATTTTCTACTACCTCTAATCGACATGATCCTTAATTTTAACTAACCTACCCAAATAAATCAACCTAAAAATGTGAAATTGAATTTCACCCCCCATTTGGAACATCATCGTTCTGTTTCTTGATCTCCCATTGATCTACAAGTTCCTCATATCCATCAGCTGAAGCCAAAGAAAACTCACTCATAGAAGTCATGGCAACGGACATTCCTGCACAAAGCACTCTTATTGCAACTTCTGCTCTCTTCTCTTCACTCATCTCCTTATCCTCCTCGGGCTCGACCTCGGCCTCTGCCCGGCCGATCTCCACAATCTCCATGTTTCTCCCACTTTCTTCGACCCTTTTCGATCCCGAGCTTCCCCATCGATACTCGTCCCTTCGTTGTTGCGTGTACAAAGACCCCATCCCGGCCGCAAAAAAGTCCAGTCCGTCCAGTACCGGAGAGTTGCACACGGCATCGAGGAACCTCGACCATTGGATGCATAAACCGAAGATCGGCATGGGCCCGCATGATTTTCGGGGAGAGAATGGTAATTTTGACGTGTCGGGATCGGACCGTACGCATAGGAGGAGCCACCCTGATATTGCATGGACGTAGGATCGTTGAGAAGTGATCCATGCGTCGAAGCATGCTCGCCAGTTCCTTAGCTCGGTCTCGAGATTTGCAGCCAAGCTTGGTAGCTTGTGCGGTTCGGAGGACATGGTTGAGAAATGCTTCTTTCCGGACGTTTTTGAAGGCAGGCCCGCGAGTAGGAGCTTCGCCTCGTCTAGTGTTCGTTTTTGGGATTGATGGCTTTCTGCCTTCACTTTCCACATTCTTGCCAATCTGCAAACGATGAAAAACATGCATTTAAATGAACTTATGATCATGTTGATGAACACCAACACTAAATGTGTGTTTAGGAAATGCTTTTAAAAACTATTTTTGAAATCTATTACGATAAAAACTAATTTCTTTCGCAAAAATGAAAAATTAACGAGCGGCACGTCGAATTGTACGATGAATACGTAAAAACACACTTAAAACGGGCTCAAATAACGAATTTCATAAAAACTAAAAGAATTTTATGGATGAAAATGAATACATACACATGTATAAGTTCTAGAAGCTGAGGCTGCAATTCTTCATCCCTTAAAGTTTCAATCCTCTTCGAAATAGCTTCAACCGAATGGATCGAAACTTTTATTTGCGTATAGAGATCTCGTATGGCTACCCTCGTTTTCTCGACCGAAGACAGATCATCTCCCTTCACGTCCTGCTCTTTCAAATGGTTCCACTTCTTCTCATACATGGTTCGGATCTTTTCGCCAGCCTAGTTTAAAAAAACGATCTTTTTCAATAACGATAAAAATAGAAGAACAGGTAGATGTAATCGGTTTAAATACCTTAACTTCGTTGTAAAGTTTCTTCTCCCAAGCATATAATCTATCCAGTGTTGACTGGTGACTTCCCGAGAACATGCACGATTCTTCTGAAAAATCACTGCTGCTCTCATACCCTTCGTCTCGAGAAGTTGACGAATTGCCCAAAAATCTCGATGATGTCGAACGGGACGAAGCGGATTGGAACAATGCTACCGGGTTCAGCATTTTCATGGCTGCAAGAAGAACCGAATACTCCATGTTAATATCCCACGAGTACTTAAATCTAATTCTACTTTTTTCAATGAAATACAAGCTTATTTCATTGAAAAAGTCATTGCTTTTGTCTATGATCAACCAATTTCAAAACCCTTCATGTGTAACGAAAAATAATCGATAGATAAAGATTGGCAAACTAATAATCGTTTCAATTTTCTCAAACCTGTTAGTTCATTCGAAGTTGATGAGCAAGCCACCCTACTTGCCTCTAACAATGTAGAAACCTCGCTTGCAGAGTTGCAAATCAACGTGAACTGAGATTCGAGCTCCTTCATCACTTCTCCCATACTTGTCGGTTTTCGATTCACGTAGACTGTAAATCCCGGCGATTCCTCCTTACTTTCTTTACATCTCAGAGCTTTTTTCGGCGAATTCGTATTGAATTTCCCTCCAGTTAGTGTGGTATGACACTGCACTTCTTTTACTTCTTCTTCGGACTCTGTTTCATCGTGTTCATCGTGTTCATCGTCTTCTTCGTCCACATCTTCGATAATAACTTCTTCTCTCTTGAAATTTTGATTGATTTTGGTAAATCCGGCATTGTTAACTATGGTGAATTGTTCTTCATCTTGTTCGGTTTCTTCTTCTTCATCTTCTAGCTCTGGAATTCCTTCTTCTTCTCTAACTTTCCTTAATCCTCTAATCTCGTCTTCCATTGCCGTATGATCGAGATTGCTCGAGGTGGGGTAGCCATAGTAGTTCAATGAAGAAAAAGGGTTCCAAAAGGAATCCCATTGAGATGTCTGGGGCGAGGGAGGAGGTAAACTCCGCAAATCATTTGGCGAAAACGAGTAAAATGAAGAAGAATTCATAGGCGATGACTGCATTGCAAAAAGACCATCAATGCCATATTGATGAACTGGTGAAAAAGCTTCGACTCTAGCCGTTTCCGGTGATGGCGGTCTCTCTTCCATCGAAACCACCATTGGAGCCTCTGATCTCAAGAAACTGAGCTTCAAATTGGATTTCGGAGAATTCAACAAAAACCCAGGGTTAGTTTTCTTGATTGGAGTAAAAGGCGGTGTAATGAAGGATTCGAGAAATCGCTCATTTGGCTCGTAGGCTTCGATGAATGCACGAAGGGAGGAAGAAACACATTTTAGAGAGTCGATGTATGCGATATGGGTTGAGGAGAATTGGCTTCTTTGCTCAACAGCTTGTTTAATGAAGTTCTTCCTGTCTTTACAAAGTTGAACTGCTTCTTCATCATCCAGTCTTGATGTAGAACATCCCATTTCGATTTTTATTTTCTTGAAACTATGAAAATTTCAGGCTCAAATCAAATCCAAACCTGCAATGGAATCCTTTGATTTTTCTTGCCACACTCATATGCTTCTGCAAATGTTCATAAAAATGGAAAAAGTTCATAGATTGGACAAAATTTTAAGTAATAATTGCTGATTTGTGCTTTTATTTATTTTCAAGTCTCATCATAGACAGTGAAGTATGAACAACAAATGGAAGAAATCGAGATTCTGCTCAAACTTTGTCTTGTTTGTTCAAAACAAAAATAATATTTAAAAAACCACCAATTTTCTAATAAATAACTTCATTAAACAACTCAAAAAGAAACGAACTTTTGACTAAGAATGTTCTCTGGAAGCAACTGAATGGACTACAGACAGTCAAACATTTAAAAGCTTAAAAGCAGATAATTTCAGGGCCACCATTGAAAGAATACTAAATGTTTTGAGGAAGAAAAGGATGTCAAATGTGAAACTTGTAGTGAGTTAGTAAGAACAAGAGAAGAGAAATATCAACAAGGCCATTTAAGGTAAGGAAATCTGGGAACACTGTTTTTTTTTTCAAACCAAGAACAAACACTATATTTATAGTTTGAAAAATGTTCGAATTAAGGGTCGACAGAAACTAGGAGAAAAATGAAACGAACAAGAACAGCCCAGCGTAGAAAATCTGAAAAACTAACCAATAAACTCAAACTCATTTGATTATTTCCTAACATGCAGATGAGAATTCATTTTCAGGGCCTAAAGGGCGAAAAAAAATCAGAAAAAAATTGAAAACAGAAATTAGCTCCAGCAAAACCTTGACAGAAAAATGAAGAACAGATTAGAGAAACAGAAATGGAAGGTCGATCACTGAAGAAATCCTGACCTGGGTGTCGCCTAGGGGAAGAGATAGAATCGATGGATAGATAGAAGAGAGAGATTGTAGAGAGAGAAAATGGAGAAGAAGATGCAACGGTCAAAAAAACTGGGTTGGTCTTCGGAGTTTGAGCGAGAAGCAGAAGAAATTAAAGAAACAGCTGAACCGTAAAAGAGAGTACGACGTATTTAAACAAATTACCCTTCATAACAATTGTATTTACTATTCGACCACTTATTCAGAATTGTTATACTCTGCATGACGGTTCATGACATCTTAAAATCCATCTTATTGGTTTAATTGTTTTGGATTTTTATACCTCGCATTTGATTGGCTGATCATCTTTGTCAAAAGAGTTTGTAATACTATCCTTTTCAAAAAGAATAGTTTTACAAACACTTTCTACCTATGCATCCCTAATTTAAACGAATTTACTTTTAATTAGTATAAAAATGATTGTGGACATATTAAAATTTAACGGATCTTCGAGATTTTTGTAGTGGATTAGAGCTTAGATATGACGAGGTTTTGGATGGACAAAAAATTAGGTTTAATTCTTCGTGTTGAGTTTAGATGATTTAAGTTAATATTTTGATGAAGAAATATTGTTCGATTTCTCGAATTTCACCTTTAACAGTTGAGAATCGAACATCACAGTTTCACAGGTTAGACAACATCACATGCCCGCACGGACATAGCTCAGTTGACTTAGAGATGGTAGATTGGGTACAAGAGCCTAGGTTCGACGTCTGTGCTGTCTTAGTATGAGAGTTGTTACCCTCAATGTTGGGGTAGCTTCTTGGAATATCAGGTAAATGCCTCTTATCTATAGGCCGCTGAGTCACCGTGATTTAATCATCTCACAAACTGTCAGGTCAGAGTGTAGGGGTCCTGAGGACGAGATATTTTACCTTTTGGATACAAGATAACAGACCTTAAAATACGTCAGATAGAACATCCATCACCTTTTTGGCTTGATATTGTCCAATTTGTCCAATCGTGGTTTAGAGAAAATGAATAAACATGCCTTAATTTTGATGATATATCATAATGTTCCATATTACGTGCAACTAATCAATTGATGTGATAAATAAGATAAGTTGAACTAATTCATGAATGTTAGGTAATTTCGTAATTGTAGTACATTTGCAAGGGTATATTCGGCAAGTAAATTATAATAGAAGAATTTCTAAAAGCAAAAAGGAGTCGACTGTAAAGATAAAGAGGGACCCTGCAAAATGGGAAAAAGATGCCTCGGTAACGTTCCTTCCTAAAATGCCATCATATTTCCATTTAATATCGATAATGCCCTTGTACTAACATTTCGAAGAAATAATTTAAAATGCAAGCAAATCAAATTAAATATGAATTCTAGTTATATTACTATTATTAGAATACAATTTATTTCAATGTATCATCAATTGACAGAATTAAAATTTTATGTGTTATTTAGAAAATACTCATACTTTAAAATTTAAAGTTTGCATTAATACAGTTAAAAGTTTAGGGTATTCTTGAAAAAAAACATCTAATTATAGGGTGTTAATTGATAATTATATTTATTATTATTATACCATTTTTTTTAATTTTTAAATTTGAAATGATATTATTGTTTTTCCAAACTAGTTTGAATTAGACCATCAATATGAGCTGTATTATAAATGTATTATTTGTTAACTGTTGTTTAAGGATGTTGGATTATTTGATGAATTGGACAACAATTTGTGACTTAGAATAAATCAAAGTTATGCTCATCGAGTAGTGTTCGATCGTTGCATATTTGAGAGTCATTTGTACGAGTCACATTGTTTAGCTAGATTAAGTTGACGTTGTAACGAAACGAACTAGTTAACTATTCAATTTGAACATCAAATTATAGCGTAACAGATAAACTAAATCTTATACTATGTTTCGAGAAATCACTTAGTACCGACAATGAATATATTCGACAACAGTTAGCAATGAAGTTTGACTTGTTCGGTAAGAATTATTGCATATTGTTCGATTTGTCTGTCGTTTCATAATTTGAAGTTCAAATTTGAGACGTTTGAATTTGGTTGTTTGTTCAATCGTGTAAAATTAAAACCGAATTCACTTCTCACTTAATCAATCCGGCTTCAAATCATAAATCAAACTACCTTACATCAATTCAATCGAATAATTTTCATTAGCTTAAAACTTATAAGCCCAAAAAATAGTAAAATTCAAAAGCCCGAACACAAAAAATCAATATTTCATGTGATCATCGAACCAAACCAACCCACTAACACTTATCAATTCTCAATTATAGTCATTATATATGCCCTAAAAAGAGGAAAAACAAGGGAATTTGTCCCAAAACCCTAAGTGTTTCTCTCACAATTCCTTATTCCACATCACTTCACCCCTTGGCATAGTTGCAGAGCCAGAATATGAATATGGGCCAAACCTAACCTTACCCAATAACCACATTTATTATTCTTGATTGGAGAGAGTGGGAAAGATGACATGATTAGCACTAGAATTGTTTGGGGCTCCACCACCCAAAACATGTATTATTTGGAACCCTAAAAGGTAAAGCACTAAGCAAATTGTGGTGGGATTTCTTCAATTATTTGGGTACAAAATCTCATGCAGATAGTGTCTTCAATGACCTAGTTTTAGTGGATGTTTAAAAGATTCTTCCACCTAAATAGTGTCTAGAATCAACTCCCACCATCTTCCTAGTAAATTATTATGAAAATCAGGTTTTTTACTGTCTAAATGGGCATAAGATTTATCATCTTAGACATTTAATATCGATTATCTCCTTCGCTTTTGAATTTTCTCGTATTTTTTTCTAGATTTATTGAGATTTCTTCATTCTTCAAAGAGAGATAAATTGATAACGGGTGTCAAAACGAATGAAAATATGACAGATGTAAAAGTCTGGTTTATTTAATCATATTACTCATTTTACTTAATTAAATTTTTTTGACAACTAAATCAATTTTTAAGGAATTATCAAATTATTAAACTTATAATTGGAAAATACAGCTTTAAAAAAAATAATAGTTGATGATGTAATGCTTAAAGGCAAGCACCTTTGAGAGCTCAGGCAGTGGAACAAATATGAATTTTAAAAGGTAAGATTTAGATCATATAAGGGAATTGAGCAAATCAAATGCCTTAATATAATATGCATGACCAATGTTTCATTTTAAGAAACCAAGGCTGCATTAATGCCTTGATACAAGTAATTTTATTTTAGGTAAATGGCAATTTAACCCTTATAATTTAGGAGTACCTCAGCAATACTTTGAACTTTAAAACTCGTCAATTTACCCCTTAAACTACACCTGATTGCGACGAAGACTTTTCTGTGCAATCTCCATTATATCCGTGCATCCAAAATGTCAATTTATAGAAGTAAAAGTTCTATTTGAACTTCAAACTTCACAATATGTTTCTTACTATCCTCAACAAGTCAAATCTTGCCATTAGTCACTGTTAAAAGCATTCTTGATAGCTCGCAATTAAGGACGAGTGAACTTGAGTTGGATGTGTCTAAGGAAAAACTAACGTAAAAAAAAAAGCTAAGGTTAGAGCAGAATCTTAAAGAGCTTTGGAGTGAATGAAACCATTTAAAATTAAGGCAAAATGAAAAAAATATTGTGAAGATCAACACTTCTAGCAAAATATGGTTGTGAATGTGATCGTTTAGTTTGTTAGATAGCTTTTACACTCTACGATTCAAACCCTTTTTATGAGCGCGATATTTTTGAATTTGAATGTTTTTCTCTACTTGTAGCATGACATTTTCAAAGTTCGTTCAAGAATTTTTGTGGTTTTACAACTGGCAAAATGCCATGACACGCGCGCGAATCGTTATAGAATCAGGCAAGAACCAAAACTTATTCACATTATCGTAACATAAACTAATGTTTGGCCGCCCTCATGTCATGAGCATATGAGTGTGTATTTTTGGACCAAATTTAGAGCTAAGGAGAGAGAGAGATAAAGCATTAAGGCTAAAAGAAAACAAGGGGAAAGGCAAAGGAAAAGTGGTAGTAACATGACTTGACCTCTTGTTTGAGTGCATGAATAAGTGGGGCTTTTTGAAAGCTACTTATATTGTGCTCTTTTCTTTTATCTTCCACCATGTTATATCAAGAGGGCCAATCCCAAATTCCTATACAAAATTTGAAACATTTTAGTTATATACTATGTTCAAAAATTGCGTCAAACATTGCTAAATCAAATGAGCATTAGCTACGTAGAATTTTTCGATGCTTTCAGTATAATATTGTGCACTTTAAGCCGAGTAATATAAAATTGTACACTCCTATTAGTATGAATTGTTACTGCCTTCACATGCTGTCGCAAATCATGCGTAAACTTTAACTATGAGTACAGATAGATATGAATCACTTGGTTTCACATTAAACAAATCAAAGTTAAGCTTATGGCAAAGATATGTTAAACTAAAAAAAGGTTGAATATTTAAAACACTTAAAAATGAAAAAAGTAAAGGAAATAAAGTGCATAAATTATTGAGAAAAAGGATATTTTTAAGTACATTGTTTGTCTGCAGGCAGAGGAACAAATATGAACTTTCTAGGTAGAATAAATAATGCTTGTGATTTGGGACAAATACCAAGACAGTGTTTAATCTCATAAACAAGAACTTAGGTTATATGTTTATTGTTTTAATATCATATTATTACTTTGTTTATAGCTTTTAAATATTATTTCTTTTTGTGTGATACATAATTATGATCATGCGAAGAAAATAGTGTACAAATTTAGAGACAACACGAGAGATTACCAGAAATATCGATCGAGATTTTATCATGTGGTGATCGTATGCAAGCTTTGGATTTGTATACTTTTTTGCAAATCGAACCTTGTGTAGCGCAATGAAATTCTTTCCAATAGTCAAATCGCTCCAATCGACGTTCTAATACGATAAATATATAACTATTAATCGACCGTATTTATTTTTATAAACGAATCAAGACCCTTAAAAGTCTAAAATTCAATGATCAATCATGATCTTTGAGCATGGCATGCATAAAAAGTTGGATTTTTTTTAGTTGATTGAGATATTGAAGAGCTGACTCAACTTTCACCCTTCAAACAAAGAAGATCCATTAAATGGATGTAGGGTTTCATAAACAGCCACTTACTTTTCTTTCCTTTGCCCTACTTACAATACATATAGACAACACAAAAAAGTCTATTATCTCTTGATCGAAAGTGGCAAAAAAAGCACGCTTCTTCGATACGATTATGGTAGAAAGGTGATCGTATGTAGTGCGTTAAACCAAGCTAGCAAAATTATTCGTTCAAAAATGGAAAAAATTATTCGACGAGCTTTCATATACGAGCGGACAATGAGTTTGTCACATTAGGTTCACATCACGGTTTTAATAAGCGAGTCACATAGTTAATGGGTTCTCGAGTAATCCAACCTTCGAAAATGATGTCAAAAGCATTGAGAGAGGTACACTGAAGGTATTATTGGTTTGTGACGAGAGTTTCGACACTAATGCTAAAGTCGCTAAATATGTGGGCTCGATTACACGTAGTATTAATAGTAATTATTTGGANCGTTCAAAAATGGAAAAAATTATTCGACGAGCTTTCATATACGAGCGGACAATGAGTTTGTCACATTAGGTTCACATCACGGTTTTAATAAGCGAGTCACATAGTTAATGGGTTCTCGAGTAATCCAACCTTCGAAAATGATGTCAAAAGCATTGAGAGAGGTACACTGAACGTATTATTGGTTTGTGACGAGAGTTTCGACACTAGTGCTAAAGTCGCTAAATATGTGGGCTCGATTACGCGTAGTATTAATAGTAATTATTTGGAAACCTAAATTATTAAAACTCGTCTTTAAAGCCGGCATATGTACTGAAAATGCTAATATGCATGATCAATAATGCGTCCGAATAATAACGACGATTCGCTCAATTTTAACCCACCGCAAATGGGTAGCCGGCATAATATCGAACTCGTGTGAGAAATGAAGTTAATCACAATACAACCATTTTACCAAACAACTTCCAGTACTAGCTATGTATCATATTTAAAGCGTAACTGATCATCTAAGCTATTCATGCCGAATTATGAAAGAAAGTCTCGGTAGAATCGGGTACTATTATTTATTCATGACATATAAACAAAAGTAGTTTTAAAGCTGCATTGCCCACAACTTTATATATATAGTGTTGCGTGTGGGTAATTCATTACAATTTTCGGCTAGAAGAAACTATGTACTAAAATAAAACTAGGTAATAGTTTCTTTTATAATTTAATTTATAGAGGTAAGGACTAGTGACATTATATACTATGCTGGAGTAGCTTCACATTTGTGTACAACTTTTCCCACTTAAAAAGGATTATACTTAAAACAACTGGTTGGTATAACAAGAGGTCGCGACAATACTACAAACATTACACATAAGTAATATATATAAACGATGTGAAATTGTGACACTGGATGAATTTTTTATTATCTAAATTATCGAAATAAAATATCTAAGAATATATTTTACTTCTCAAACATCCTTTTTTTTCTAAAAATAAAAAATAAATTATTAAATTTAAGAGAGCATGTGCAAAGTGTAAGCATTTAGCATGAGATGGATTCACACGTGGATTCCAAATTCTATTCGTTCTAACCTATTCTCCACTATTTGACACCTCTTCTGAGTTATAATCCAAATATATTCCAAATCTTGAATTCTATCTCTTTTATTTTGTCTGCCGGTGGCGGTGAGCCATTTTTATGTGCTTTTTTCGTCGGTTGTTTTGGCCATGGTTGAACAGTAAATCTCTTCCTTCTTAAACCCCTTCATTCCCCTCTTCTCTCTACTCTCTCTTCTCTCTCTTCTCTCTTCTTCCCGTTCTTGGAGTTTCAGGTGCTTACTTTCATCTTCTTCTTCTCCTTAGCTTTGTTCTTCTGTTTTTCTAGGTCGATTTCATGTTTTTTTTTTCAATCTGGGTGTTGATGAAAAGGCCAAAGAACTTGCTTTGATCCACTTTTTTCATCTGGGTAGCTTCAAATGGCTGCGATTATCATCTTAACCTGTCTTTTATTTCTTTGAATTATCCACAGCCATGGCGGAAGAGAAGAAGAAGACAGAGAGCAAGCTACAGAAAAGCTACTTTGATGTGCTTGGAATTTGCTGTTCTTCTGAAGTTGGGTTGATCGAAAACATTTTGAAGCCATTGGATGGAATCAAAGAAGTATCTGTCGTAGTCCCAACAAGAACAGTAATTGTTCTTCATGATTCCATAATCATATCCCAGATTCAAATAGGTAAAAAAAAAATTCTTATTTTCTGCAATTTCACGTGCTTTTTCATGCATTGTCTCTCACTTTTCCTCAAGAACACAAACAAAAATGAAGAGAGAGAAAGACAAAACTCAAAAACCCTTACAACCCATAAAAGGACATCTAATCCCACAGAAAACTGTCCAAGTTGTTCAGGTTTTCAACGGGGTTTCTCCACGATCCAAACTTTTGGCCGTTACATATTTGAGTATTACAGGGCAAAAATGGATGATGTACGAGTCAATTAGTGGGGTTATGAACTGGCAATCCACTTATTTCTTCCAAAAAAGATATAATTTTTACATTTATTAAACTCTTCCAACATTAACAATTATATTAGTGAAATAATGGCATGTCATCGTGATATTGTCTTCTGCTAGGATGTCACTATTTGTCGCTTAATCGTGTGTGTCGATATATATGTATATATTGTTTCTAAATTTAGAAAAAAAATAAATATAATTAATAATTATTTAAGATCAGAAAAGAGTTTTATATTTTTAAAGAATTATTTAAGGAATGTTAAGTATTAAATTGCTAATACATCAAGAAAGTGATGTCCACTCTCTTGGATATGTCACCCTTATTTGTTTATTTGATAATGAAAGCTAACTGAATTCCATTTTTTTGTGCTTATTCCCGTCATAAATAGGGTTTTCTTTAATAATTTAATAAGTTTAACTGAATGTTTTCTTTTATTTATTTTTTTTTATTTTATTGAAGATAAATAAATTATAGATTCTTTTAAATTAATTAATGTGGCAGCTAAAGCATTAAACCAAGCAAGGTTAGAAGCAAATGTGAGAGTATATGGAGAAGAAAACTACAAGAAGAAATGGCCAAGTCCTTATGCAATTGCAAGTGGTTCCTTGCTTTCACTTTCTCTTCTAAAATATGTCTACCATCCACTCCAATGGCTTGCTCTCGGTGCGGTTGCCTTGGGTATTATCCCGATCACCTTGAAAGCCATTGCTTCGATTCGTAATTTCCGGCTTGACATCAACATTCTCATTATTATCGCAGGTACATTTTCTTTATGTTGCTAATATTATAGGGGTGCAAAAAGTTGAACTAGATGAGCTAAACCTAATTGATTATTGAGGTCCGATGGAGTTTTGTTTTGGACCCGAAATTTGGTTATGATCCAGTCTCGATTTTTTTCCAATAAATAAAAATAGAACAAACTCAAACTCATCCATCCACCTTTGTATAGCTGAGTGCTCTCACTTTAAGATGTGTAATGGTGAATTTATGTCTGCTCTGAGCATCAAAAGATGGGAAAAACCGAACTGGAACCATGGTTTAGTCCTGTTTTCCCGACCAAAGAAACCTCGTCCGGGTCTGGATTTTTCAAAGCCTGAGAAGTTCATGGTTTGTTCCATAGTTTCAAGGGTCAAAACTGTGAAAATTAAACTAAACCAGGAATTAAAAAATCCAACCATGGAAAGTTCAAACTCATTCCCAATCAAAATCAAATAATTATCACATGATTATGTGTTGCAGTGATCGGGACGATCGCCATGAATGACTATTTGGAAGCTGGAACCATTGTCTTTCTTTTCACCATAGCTGAATGGCTCGAGTCTAGGGCAAGCCACAAGGTATATCTTACGGTAATTTGATTTTATAAAGATAATTAATCACTGATTAACGATAATTATTTTGAAATATAATCAGGCCAAGGCCGTTATGTCTTCATTGATGAACATAGCTCCTCAGAACGCTGTCATAGCCGAGACGGGTGAGCTAGTCGACGCCGGGGAAGTGAAGATAAACACGATCATAGCCGTTAAGGCCGGTGAAACCATACCAATCGACGGCATCGTAGTGGCTGGAAATTGTGACGTCGATGAAAAAAATTTAACCGGAGAGTCCTTTCCGGTTGCCAAACAGAAAGATTCATCGGTTTGGGCAGGAACCATCAATCTGAATGGTAATCTAAACAAAACTAGTTATGATTCCTTAAAAAAAATTTGTTTATTTTAAGGTTTTTGCTCTAGAAATTATGGTTTTTTTATGCTAGGATATGTTAGTGTTAAAACCACTGCTCTAGCTGAAGATTGTGTGGTGGCTAAAATGGCTAAGCTTGTAGAAGAGGCTCAGAACAACAAGTCTAGCACCCAGAGATTGATCGATAAGTGCACGAAATTTTACACGCCGGGTTAGTTCGATTCGTGTAACGTTTTCGATACGAAAAGTGCTTCGAGAAC
Organism: Begonia fuchsioides; assembly: GCA_003255005.1. Classification (NCBI taxonomy): domain Eukaryota; kingdom Viridiplantae; phylum Streptophyta; class Magnoliopsida; order Cucurbitales; family Begoniaceae; genus Begonia; species Begonia fuchsioides. The sequence continues at coordinate 568,802 of QAOC01054093.1, read as the reverse complement.
TCTTATTTTGGGTTGAATATAACTTTCTTGGTTTTTCTCGTGCAGCCGTTATAGTCTTATCGGTGGGTTTAGCCGTGGTTCCGGCCGGATTACATGTCAAGAACACAAATCATTGGTTTCATTTGGCACTAGTCGTGTTAGTTAGTGCTTGTCCGTGTGCGCTTATTCTTTCGACACCTGTTGCGACATTTTGTGCTCTCACGACGGCGGCTAAGTCCGGTTTACTAATCAAGGGCGGAGATTTTCTCGAAACTTTGGGTAAAGTTAAGGTCATCGCCTTCGATAAAACTGGAACCATCACACGAGGCGAGTTCGTTGTCACGGATTGTCAAATTCTTCGACTTGATATTGACAAAAACATGTTCGTTTATTGGTAAAAAAAAGTTCTTTTCATTTTATATTCAATCATAAGACAAGGAAATCAACAATTTAATTGGATTTGAGATTGATTCTCTCTTTTTTTTTTGTAGGGTTACGAGCATCGAAAGCAAATCGAGCCATCCGTTGGCGGCCGCTCTTATCGACTACGGACGCTTGCGTTCAATCGATTGTAAACCCGAAAACGTCGAGAAGTTCGAAAACTTTCCGGGAGAAGGAGTGTATGGAAAAATAGATGGTAAAGAATTCTACGTTGGGAGTCGAAAAATTGCGACAAGAGCCGGATGTCCGACAGGTTCTATCTTTCTCTCCTTAAAATCTTTAAGGTTCTTATTTGATTATAAGATCTCAACTGGTCTTGTTTTCAGTTCCGAGCCGAGAAACGGAGGGTAAGAGTATCGGATATGTATTTTGCGAAGGAAAACTAATCGGGAAATTCAGTCTATCCGATGAATGTCGATCCGGCGTACAGGAGGCGATCACGGAGATCAAATTTTTAGGAATTAAGACTGCGATGCTTACCGGCGACACTACCGCCGCGGCCATGCATGTTCAACGACAGGTTAACTATCCATCCTTTTTATCTATTTACTAATCATGTTATAACATCATTTTTCGACACTCAAAGTTTACCGAGTTATGATGAAATAAATAGACACGTAAAATTTTGTGATTTCCGTATGTTCCCATGTCATAAGGGTATCAACCGGCTTGATCTGAAGTGTCAGTCTAGTCTGAATTCAGGCCAATAAGTTTTATTTGAAGGACTCACTCGGAATTTTTTATGGCATCGATTTCATAAACTCGGTAACCATTGGTTTGACGAGTCATAAATCATGGGCATGCGTGATGGGGCGAGCTCGAGGCCGTGGATAGCCTAAAACTCGGTGGGTCCAACCGAGCCGGGCCTAGATTCTCTCCAAAAGAAACAAATTTGGGCCGACCAGGCCTTCTAAAACCCTGTGGGTCCGACTGAACCGGGCTTATATTCTTTACAAAAAAAACCCAATTTGTGCTGACCAGGCCTTCAGACCGAGCACAAGCTGAATATAAGGTTCCATTTAAACCACTGACTCTATCAATGAAAACTTGGGAGATTAGCTTGTCTCTGTCAGTTTTCGTTCATCTAGGGCGTTTGTTTTGACGATTATTTTGCCATAAATCAACCTGGGAAGTTCCGAAAAAAGAAAATAAGAAGATTTATTTTCCTTTTTTGCAGCTGAGAAATGTTCTAGAGGAAGTACACGGAGAGCTACTGCCAGAAGAAAAGGCCAAAATGATAAAAAATTTCAAAAAAGAAGGTCCGACAGCCATGGTCGGCGACGGAATAAACGACGCTCCGGCACTAGCAACGGCGGACATCGGAATTTCAATGGGGATTTCAGGATCGGCACTCGCAAACGAAACGGGGAACGTAATTTTAATGTCGAACGACGTGAGAAAAGTAGGGAAGGCCATAAAAATAGCAAGAAAATGCAGGAGAAAAGTAGTGGAAAATGTGGTTTTGTCTTTCGTTACAAAAGCAGCCATTTTAGGGCTTGGATTTGCAGGGCATCCATTGATATGGGCTGCAGTTTTAGCCGATGTTGGGACTTGTTTAATGGTTACTTTGAACAGTATGTTGTTGCTCAAAGGGGTAGATGGTTCTTCTGATCATCATCATCACCATAAGGGGAATCGCCATTGTTGTTCTAGGAAAGCTTCTGTGATTGAAGGAAATCACTGTCATGGGAAAGCTCAGAAAATGGACAAAAATGGTCTGGAGTGTGATCAGCATCATCACCATCATAAGAGAAACAGCCATTGTTGCTCTGAGGAAGTTTCTGTGGTCCAGAGAATTGCTGGATTTGGTGAAGAAAATCACTGCCATGGGAATGCTACTCATAAAATTGACATCAATGAGGGTTTGGAGTGTTGCAGAGACGAAAATGGAGGTACCCCAGATGATAAAAGACGTTGTTGCGGTGAAAAAGATGAGTTTCAGAAAAATCCCCATGGGAATTATTGTGATAATGAGGAAGGAAAGCACTGTCATGAAGCTCGGAAAATGGACAACAATGGCGGTTTTGAATTATCGAGAGAAATAAAAGGAGAACAACCAGGTGGAAAAACTAGGTGTTGCGTTCAAAAACACCCGATTCAGACATATCGCAGCAACTGTTGTTCAAAGAGAGCTTCTGAGCCTCAGAAATGTGGAGAAAATGGGGAAGGAAAGCACTCCCATGGAACAGGTCAAATCGACAACAATGGAGGATTGAGATCATGCAAGCTTGAAAATGGAGGAAACCCAGATAACAAAAAAGACTGCTTCGCCAAAAAAGAAGGATTCAAGAGAAACTGCTGCCTTGGCGAAAACTCAAGCGAGATACTTCACACCGCCATTAATATGGAGAAGCTTGTAGAGAGAGAAAGAGCGAAGTATGAGAGAGAAAGCGAAGAGTGTTCTGCTTCCATTGATGGCAGTAGAAAGAGCTTGGAGAAGAGGGAAATGGGTGGGTGTTGCAAGAGTAGCTACATGAAGGAATGTGGCCAAAAATATGCAAGCTCTGCCCATGGCTTGGCTGAAATTATCACAGAATGATTTTAACCTAATTTCATATTTCCTTGATTTCATGTAAATGTTTCAACTTTCATGGAATCAAAGTCTTAATCTAAGTTTCAAATGATAATTAAATTAATTAATATTTTCAAATATAAATAATTATTGTAATAAATAATCATTTATATTTATTGCAGTAATTATAATTTATTTTACCATATCATTATTCGACCCATTATTATGTAATTTAAAAATTTATACTAAGAAAATAAAAAGTAACATTATTCGTATCATAAGCCAAAAATAATTATAGAATTACTTATTTAGTCAATTATACTATTGTTTCAATTAAAATCTAGTTAATTTACTAAAATATAATAAGTATTTAATGTCTGTAATAAAAAATTAAAATAAGTAATTCTAAAATTAGCCAAAACCAATATGGTATTATTTGAGATTTGGAGATTATTCTTTATTTTGTTTGCTACTTAATTTTGTACCCATTACCATATCCTTCTCAAACTCACGTCTATTTGAACCCACAAACACTAGAGAAAGCCATTCTTTTTTTACTATTATTGAAGAAATGGCCAAGCTTCTTCCTTTCTTCCTCGTTCTCCTTGTTTTCTTGACCTTTGGTAAAACCCTAATCCTCTTTTATATTTTTCTTCCTTCGTTGTTCATCTGATTGTATGCTCGATCGATTGTTTTGTAGATTTTAGTTTGGCATCGACGTTAAAGTTGAGTGCTCGTTATTGCCACATAAATACTATAATTTTTACTTTCTTTTACTTATGCCAAATCTCTATGCAACCCAATAGGTTTCTTCGAAATCGAGAGGAGTTCGAATGATAAATAAAAATTGTCGCTTTACTTGACATCGAGTTATTGAGGCTACTTCAACAATTAAATTACACGAGTTTTTACTATAATGTCATCGTAACTTTCAGGCACAACAATAAGAGCAAATACGTGCATTGAAGGGCTAGGGTTGTGCAGCCAAGACTGCGATACTAGGTGTCGGTCGAGGCACCAAGGCATTTCCGCACAAGGAAGTTGTGATTCTTCTATTACACCGAGGTTGTGCACTTGTGCTTATGAGTGTGGTCCGCCCCCCGAGAAGACTTGCGTGGCTGGACTAGGCTTGTGCTCGGTTGGGACTTGCGACAGTTTGTGCTGCAATGAAAGATGTGCATCCGAATATAAAGATGGATCCGGATATTGTGATAATTCGGGCACTCTTTATTTATGTGTTTGCTCCTATACATGCTAAGAGCAAATTATTAGTTGCTATGATAATAAATTTTTCATGAATCGAACATCAAGACATGTTTTAATAAATCTTGTCTTTTGATCGAGCATTTTGTTTCGGTGAATAATGTTGTGTTAACTGTTTTATTCTCTCTCTTTAAATACACGTGACGTATTTAATGTAATTAAAAATAAAATAAGTGTAATATTATAAATATTTAATTTATATATATATTGCATTAATATTTGTTTCACATATCAATAAGTGATAGTAACCGTGCTTACAAAACTTTGTGCACATCTGACAAGAGACAATTACTATTATTGAGTCACATAATAAATGTAGTATTGTTCATAATGAAAACAAGAACATCTCGACCCAAAATATCTTTGTGTCGACCCACAGCCTATTGTGTCGATTCCTGTTCAAAACAAATGCAGAGTTTTTACAAATTGTGTCGACCCACCAAAATACCTTGTGTCGACTCAAAATAGTGCAGCATGCAAATGTGTCGACACATCTAAACTGCTTGTGTCGACCCTAGAAAAGACATTGTGTCGACCCCAACCTATTTTACATGTCGACTCAACCTATTTGTGTCGACTCCATTCTACATGTGTCGACCCCAGATTTTTCAGAGACGGATCCTTTAGATTTGTGTCGACCCCAACCTACATGTGTCGATCCCAAATTATGAATCGGGCAGATCCGATAACGTTGGGTTGGGTGTCAGATCGGATCAGATCGGATTACAGATTTGCGCCGACCCGATCAGATTACACTCTACAATCCGACGTTTGTCGGATCGGATTGGATCGACAACAATCCGATCCGATTCAATCTGATGCCTAGGCCTAATTGAAACCTCTAATTTTGTTTACACAATTTTATCAATCACTTGATTTTTTTAATAAGGTTATTTAAAACTATGTGGTAGAACTAATTTTTCTTGTCCATGTTTATTAATACATCTTTGGTATATGATATAATTATATAGCATACAATATAATTAATAAAATAATAAGATAAATAAAATGAAATTTCGTAAAAATAATAAATATTATTACAACATCGAAATTATAATGTTACAACTTACACGTCACTACACTAATAAATAATGACGTTAATTTTTTTTTTTTTAAATTTAATGTTGTAAGGGTATAATGGTAAACTGTATGCATGAATAGTCAACGAACGCCACAAAACCTTGCCAGATCAAGTTGATACTGAATCACAGCGAAGAATGGAAGGGAGAGGGTGAGATCTAACCGTACGTGCTCTGTCGGAGTGTGATCGCACGCGTTACTTTCCTCTTTATTAACTTGTAGGGTATTTAAAAAATTATTTTAAATAAGTGAAAAATTTGTCTAACTCAAGTGTAATTAACGTATAAAATATAAATAAATATTTATTACACTAATCATAATTTGATATATCATCTCGTCGAATAAAATATAAATATAAAATTATCGTTCATCTATTTTTCAAATTAATTTCACTGAATAATTTTTTTTTATTTCATGGTTCTTAGAGTTTAATATATAAATAATTTCAGGCATATTAATGTGATAAATCATAATTGATATAATAAATTTAATAACTTATTATTTTATATTATAATATATTAACTATAGTTTAATAAACCGATCATAATTCGTTAACTTATAGAAAATAATTTTCCGCAGTTGGGACCTATTAAGATCGACATCCAAATTGCTTTTTTGCCCATATCCTTAATCGAGTTTAGGACAATGGTGGACTAATTGTTTATAAATTCCTTCGATTTTTAGAATGTTAAATTGTAACACTGCATTTATACTTTAATTTTACGATATAATCATCAATACAATACTTGCGTATCATCGATTCATCGTATTCAATCTATTGATTATTATTTATATCATAGTATAATAATTCTAGTATCGAGTGAAACCATAATTAAAGTAAAATATTTTCAATAATTAAGATTAGATATAAATAATATGAAACAATGTATTAAAATTTATCTTCACAAATAATTGAATTATTTTATAAATCCAACCTATTTTTGAAGAATTTTAGATAGAAGGTCGAAGTCTCGATCAAGATCGAATAAGGATAGATTGGGCTTGGTTCAGTTCAATCTAAACCGAACTCGGTTCGTACCCCAAATTCAAATCTCAGATAGATTATTGATTTTCTATCGTTTTGTTTAGTTTAAATTTTTAGTCTGTTTGTGATTTCGGTTTTTTATCACTTTTGGTTCGCCTTGATTTTGGTCGGTTTGACTCTACAATGCTTTAATATTAAGTCAACAGCAGTTAGGTTTTGTTTGCATCAATTTTTAATATTATAATATAATATAAATGAAAATAATTATAAAATTATGTTATTATTTTACATTCTTACTATATATGTTCACATGTTAATCACAATTAGTCTAATAAATATAATAAATAATTATAATATATCAACGAGCATTACACTTTAATTTAAGCAACCAAATAACCAATATTCGACACATAAGCGTGTATAATAAGAAAATAATAAAAAAATGTAAAATTTGCATACTCAGGCTAATTTCAAATTGAACCTTGAAATAAGAATGCTTGTTCCATTTAAACCCTAATTTGTTTAAATTACAACATTATAATATTTGTAGATTTTTAACCTTAATTAAAAATTAAGAAAGACTATATTCATAATTTAGACACTTTGTAAGTGTAGACTATATTCTTTTATTGTACTATTTTATTATACATATTGATGCGTCAAATGTTAATTGATCTAAATAAATTTAATAAATAACTATTTAAAAAATTTAATATATTAATCTCAATTTGATTGAACCCAATATATGGGTAATATTTCTACCCACCCTACTTTAAAAAGGTAACTCTGACATTTAGACAAAAGCTTTTTTCCCAAAAGGCCCTTATCTAGGATGACGTCACGAAAAGTTTTGCGCACGCGCAGTGATTGCGATGAGGATTGATTTCTGAAAATACAGAATAAAAAAAAACATAATCAAAACGCCGGCCTGAGATGGGAGCGTGATTGGAAGCTACCCTCCGAAACGACGATTGCTTCGTCCACTTTCAGACCTTTTTATAGACAAGCCTAGAGAGAGAAACCGAGAGGGGAACTTGTGGTGATCGAAGAAATTGTTTTGATCGGGAGATTTAGTGCCGTTTGTTGCATCTGCCGGGAATTTACGGGAGCTTTGTTGGATTTGTGGATTGGATCCATTGAGAGAGACATTGATTGAAGATTGGAGCTGTAGATCTTTAATTTTGACCATATTGGAGTTAGAATGGCGCTGTGAGAATGTTTTTGGCTGTAGATCTTTAATTTTGACCATATTGGAGTTAGAATGGCGCTGTGAGAAAGTTTTTGGCTTCGTTTCTTGGTATTCAGTTTCGTTCAATGCGCGTAAGGAAACAGAAGATTTGCTATTTCTTTTTATTTTCGTTGGAGTTCTATTGTGGAGAAGTTAATCTGAGCTTGTGGTGTCTGGCATAATATATTGTTGCGGCATTGGCCGAATTGGGTAATTTGTGGTGTTTGACTTGTAGGGCTACGGTTTGTTGCCGTGTTAGATTTAGACTTTGAATCTTTCTTGGTTTTGTTTTGGTTGGATTGTTAAGGTCATATGGCGTTGGGTAGGTTTGACTATGATGATAACATTTGGTTGTGATACGTAATGTGAAGTTTTAGTCGGTCGACTGCTTAAAAAAGTTTGAATTGAACGATTCTCCAATGGTAGAGAAAAACTTTTGCCTTTTTCGTTCTTGTTTCTTGTTGAGTATTTTTGTCCGTGGAAAAACTGGTTTTGATTAATTGAACGCGTCATTCTGTTTGGTAGGAAAGAAAAGGTTAAGAAAGTATAAAAAAGGAACATGGAAATATGACTGAGTTTGATGGGGCTTTCCTGTTTGGGGTCGTCTTCATAAATAAAATACTTTCTTATAACGCGATCTTGAGTGATACAAGAGTATTGTATTTTGCTAGTTTTTGGCATAGTTTAGATTCTTACTCAACTTTGCAATATCTGATTCCTCAATAGGAGTTTGCTTTGATTGTTTTTCACCCTCTCTAGAAATAACTCTGTTTCGAATTTCAATATAGTTTTGTTCTCTTATTAAGCAGTTCTGTCTCGACAAACAAGTTTTGGTCACCATCTACTTGAAGGCCATAGCCATAGGAAAATGAATCTGTGATGCCAAAGCTCGAGATGAAAACTGATCAAGTGTGGCGCATAGGGATGAAGGATGTGAAAATCATTCCTGGGCCTCGCAATCGCCCTTCTACGAAAAGACCTTTATGGATTATTGTCTTGATTTCTATCTTCTGTGTGTTCTTGATTTTTGCCTACATGTATCCACCCATCAAAGGTGGAGCCTGCTACATATTTTCATCTAAGGGTTGTAGTGTTATTTCCAACTGGCTTCCGCCACTTCCTGCAAGAGAATATACTGATGAAGAGATTGCATCCCGTGTTGTTTTCAATGAGATTTTGAAGACACCTTCTGTCCAATCCAAAACTCCTAAGATTGCATTCATGTTTCTGACTCCTGGTTCCTTGCCCTTCGAGACATTATGGGATAAGTTTTTTACTGTAAGTTTTCCTTTAGTCGATCATAAACAGTACTTCCTTTCTTTTATTTTTTTGCTTTTAGAATATAGTGATTTTTTTTCCTTTAGTCAAACCATAGAGCATATCCAGCTGTTTGAATTAGTGTTTCAGCAGACCATTGTAGATTAACAACTTAGTGGAAGTAACTTTCTTTTGAACATCTATGTCTGATGTTTTTTTTTCTTTTAACTTTGTCATCGACTTTGGGCTTCAAAATAGAAGAGATCCAACCCAAATCTTGCTTTTCTTGTAAAAAAGGACTCCATTTTCAATATTTTGTGAGATAAACTTTACTTTCTTGTAAAAAAGATAGCTAATCCACCAATATCATTTGAGTTTCTCTTTTTATATCATTTTTTATCTGGTAACTACATCTAAAACGTAATTTTCCTATATTCATATCAGAATTATGTTTTGTCTTTTGGATTATCTTTCGTCAGTGTATTATGTTGCTTATAGAGTATTTTTATGTATATAGAAATGTGCAGCATGTGTTAATTGGTTTGTAATTCTTGCTTTGGGTGTCCTTTGACAGTTTTAATCAGCATGATTTGGTAATGGTAATCCTATTTTGTGACTTTTCTTTCTTTCTTTTACCAGGGGAATGAAGACAGATTCTCCATTTATGTACATGCATCAAAAGAAAAACCAGTGCATACGAGCCGTCATTTCTTGGATAAAGATATTCGCAGTGACAAGGTCTTGTGTAATATTCTTTTTTGCCTTCTTTAAATTTAGAATTTTGATAATTTCTTTGCTTTTAAAACAGAAAATGTTGTCAGCTGATCCTGATTGTGACTTCAGTTCACTTAAAAATTTGTTTTCCCTTTGGTAGAGTTCTTCCTTGCATCTGCATGTTGATGGTAGTGCTTAAGCACAAATCTTCATGCAAGAAAATTTTAGAAGAAAACAAACCTTGGATATTCAAATAGTCATCTCTTTATTTTTGGGTGAGTGTAAATAGTGATTTGGAAATGATATGTATATTTTGGGAGTTAGGACTACATAAATAGCATAATTTACTAGGAATGCATAAATGGCAGAATTTACGGGTAAATCAATGTTGCTTTTAGGTTGATCTACACCTATGTTTTCCTATATATACCCAACTATATGTTTTTATTTCGCAATTAGTCATCATTACATACTGCAACAGCCAAATGTGAGGTTGGGTTAGAGTCCTATGTTTAGTCATAACCATAAGACAATAACTCAGGTATAGGTTTTGACGTATTAGATTGTATTTTTTTTCATTAAGGTATCCAAACCATTCATAAGTTTTCTTTATGTCTTCTTGCTAATGGCCATATTGGAAACTAAGATATCTAGAATAATCTAAGAAATATATCAAATATATGGGTATTTGAGATATTTCTTGGATTACTCTAAACTTGTTCTGTTCCATTTCATGGCCATGACCAAGAAGATGTAAGATTCGGATTCAACTTCAGGGCCAAGATCAAGAAGATATAAAGAATTTGGGATTCTTATTGATTGAAAAATGAGAGTATAAATGTTTGTTTTGATGAAACTTGGACGTGTTATAACATGTATTCTAAAGGGCGTACTGAATCATAACTGCCCTACATGCTCAACATCTTTCCAAGAGTATGATCAAATTATGGCCTTAAGCGCCATAGAGTGCTGTTGGTGTTTTTTTCCTCTGCCATAGAATATGCTTGCTTAAAAAGCTGTACTTTACTCTGGATTATTTTATTTGGAGTATGGTTAGAATAACTTGTACAATGGAAAAGAGACATGACTGTATTTCTATGTACCCTTTTTATATTATTTGATATATTCCATCTGTTCAACATTTCATCTCTATGAACATGCAAAAGAATCAGAAATGTGGTTCCATGTATAGGTAATTTGGGGTAAAATTTCTATGGTCGATGCTGAAAGGCGATTGTTGGCGAATGCACTCAAAGATCCCGATAACCAGCAGTTTGTTTTACTTTCTGATAGGTACCCTGATATCATATTATAGTTACTTTTTTTCTGAGAGTTGGTGGACTTTTTTTTTCTTTCAATAATAGATTTCTCATTTTGGTCGTGCAGTTGTGTACCACTTCATACTTTTGACTATATCTATCATTATCTGATGTATTCAAACATCAGCTTTGTTGACAGGTAAGCACTTATTGTTCATGTTTTTTTATACAGTAAATATTGCTTCAGTTTCACTCTTCATTGTCGAAAGATCCAAAGCTCTTGTTTCATGAGCGTTTGACCCAAGTGGTTGTTTACTAAATACAATCCTTCCTCAGTTTTTATGATCCTGGTCCACATGGGAATGGAAGATACTCAGAGCACATGTTACCGGAAGTGGAGATGAAAAATTTTAGAAAGGGTGCGCAGGTATAGATAATGTAGAGGTTGTGCAGAACGATAATCGATAAAAAATTAATAATTAAACAATATCTCTTGTATTTGCAGTTTATATTCTCGTATCGGTGAACAATGCACATTTTTTCATCTTTAATTTTAAAGTTGCATTTGTAGAAATCCAGCTAATTAAGTCAAACTTAGATTTTTTAGTATTTGCAATCTTTGTTGAACAATTGGCACTTGAAGCCAAATTTTATTACATCAGTAATACTGACTCCCTTTTAGTTCATTAGGCTTGCATTGACAGATAGAATCTTGAATCATTTATTGACTTCTTGCTGTGTATTAAAGCATTTCAATTTGTTACAGTGGTTCTCATTGAAACGGCAGCATGCTTTAATAGTTGTGGCTGACAATCTTTATTACTCGAAATTCCGGGATTACTGTCAGGTACAGTTTTCGTTGAAGTTTATCCCTCTCATTACATATAGTTTAACCAGTTTACTTTCACATATCACGCTTCAATGTTTCTTTTGGTCTTAATTATTGGAATATTTAAAAATTTATATAGTCTTTTCTTCTAGATTATTAGTTCTTAATGGGGAAAGTTAGTTTAGTAATTTATTATTGGCCTAGGCAAAATTAAATAACTGTTGATGAAAAAAATTATCCTTCCATTCAGCTTCCATGTCTTGGTTTGATAGATTGGTGTAAAATGATGACTTCATTGTTTTGACAGCCAGGTTTGGATGGACTAAATTGTATTGCCGATGAACATTACCTGCCAACTTTTTTCAATGTATGAACTCT
>QAOC01054093.1:543440-555859 GCA_003255005.1 Begonia fuchsioides | reverse complement strand
CGTCAAATTATTCTGCAGCAATTAAAGGATAATTTGAACCAAGCTCGTAATCGTATGAAGAACCTTGCTGATAAAAAACGAAGTGATCGACAATTTGAAGTTGGAGATTTTGTATTGGTTAAACTTCATCCTTATAAGCAGTCTTCGGTTAAAGGGCAACCTTACTTTAAGTTGGCCAAACTTTTTTATGGACCATTTCAAATTGTGGAACGTATCGGCACAGTGTCGTATAAATTGAAGCTACCTGAGTATGCCAAAATTCACTCTGTATTTCACGTTTCGCTGCTTAAACCTTTTCATGAAGATACATCTATTCATTTTTCTAAATTGCCAGAAGAATTTGTGGATAATCATCCACTATTGCAGCCATTGGCAGTTTTAAATACTCGATCAGTGAAAATTGGCGATGAGTTCAAATTACAACTTTTAATACAATGGTCGGGTTTGTCTTGGGAGGAAAATTCGTGGGAATCTTTGGATAAATTTAGGAGCAACTATCCTCACTTCAACCTTGAGGACAAGATTACTCTTCAAGAGGATGGCAATGTTACGAATGAGGAGAGAGCTGGAAGAAATAGAAGAGAAAAGAGATCTCCAACCTGGTTAAATGATTTTGTTCGTTAGCAATGTTGTAACTGATTTCAATTACAGTTACTAAAAATAACTGTCATGAATCTGTATAAAAACTTAGAAATAAGAATAGAAGGCAAAGATGAATTGAGTCAACTTCTTCTTCTCCCTCAACTTCTTCTTCTCTCACCTCTTCTTTCTTAATTCTACCTTTTTACTGGATGAACCAGTAACAAATCCATTGTACTTTTTGTCATTTTTTTCGTCCACTTCACACAAAAGAATTGAATAGATTGTCAGCCTGTCAAATTCAAATAGTTTAAAATATCCGACCAGTGAAGATACAATTTAATTTCTTCAATAGCTAAGCTCGTGCAAACTGAAATCATTTCAACAGAAAGTGAACAAAATTTTAGCCTCAACCCAAGGTTGACACCATCTCCGTTGATTGGAAATTCGAAACATGTGAAAGAACTCATTATTGAGCTCTTACCTCATGATCTCAAACAGGTTGCCTTGAAGACATTGATCGTTGTCCATAGAACATTGAGAGAGGGTGATCCTACCTTCAGGGAGGAAATTCTTAATTTCTCATACAGAGGAAATATCTTCCAGATATCAAATTTTAAAGACGATTCAAGTCCTCTAGGTAATCTGCTCCAGCGTCAATGTAAGAATGTCGATGAGGGGAAGTTTTTCTTTTATTGACATTTTTTATTCTTTTCTTCTCATGCAGCTTGGGATTGCTCTGCTTGGGTTCGGACATATGCACTCTTTCTAGAAGAGCGGCTCGAATGTTTTCGAATCTTGAAGTATGACATTGAATCTGAGCGTTTGACAAAAACATCACAAGGATCGACAAAAGTATATCCTATTATTTCTCCAAAGAAGATTTTTTAAATTATAATCCAAAAAGATTGAGATATTTTTTTTGGTTGACAGGTTCATAGTAGAACACGGTTGTTGGGATGTGAAGAGTTGTTGCTGCAACTACCTGCACTTCAGCAGCTTCTTTACCGGCTCATGGGTTGCCAGGTAACTTTTTTTGATGAATTATTTGTACTTTCTATTTCTTTAAAAGTACTGTACTGGTGGTTTGATATTCAACAATTTTTTTTCAGCCAGAAGGTGCTGCTTTTGGTAATTATCTCATTCAGTACGCGTTGGCCTTGGTAAAATCTCAGTTCTTTTCTCATTTTTTTAACAACTCCAGCTTTTAAGTCCCTTTTAGTAAATATTTTCCCAGTTGTATTTTTTTTCATAAGTAGTTGGATTTTGTTCCTTCATCCATCCCATATAGTATATGTTTTGTTAGAATTTAATGATCCAATGTACTTTGTGTCAAACCACGCCCAGATCTAATAATTGATTTTATTTTATATATATTTACTTGAGTTGCAAAATTTATAGTATCTTGATTTATCATTAATGAGTTTCTGTTAGTGGTTTTGTTCCCATTAAGGTTCTTCGCGTATAAAATACATATATTCATTTGATCTGATTTTCTTGTATTGTATGATTACGACACGCCTCTAATAAGTTAGAAGGCTTCTAGCCGGAGCAAGGTTCCTTACTAGTCATTTGCAGCTTGAAAATAAAAACCTCTTCTTAACAAAATTCAAAAGTAAACAAAATCTACAATCACCTAATTCTACAATTTACACTGCTTCTAATTTTTTTTAGTTAGCTGGTGTAGGTGCTGAAAGAGAGCTTTAAAATATATTGTGCAATCAATGATGGAATCATAAACCTTGTGGACATGGTACCATATTATTGTAGTTTTTTCGTTGCATTTCGACTTAACTCTTTGTCATTGTTTTTTTTTCAAATTTAATTCCACTTTTTATACAGTTCTTTGAAATGTCAAGACATGATGCAGTTAAAGCTCTCCGTATATACAAAAAAGCCAGTCAACAGGTTTTTATGAGTATTTCCTTTCTAAATCATATTCTCGTGTAAGTCGAGTGGATTCAACATCGAATTGGCTTAGCGACATAATAAAGATCTGATTGCTATTGATGGCTGAACTTTTATTCTTTTTTCCCTCAAGCAGGCAGAAAATCTTGCTGATTTTTATGACTATTGCAAGGGCTTAGAGCTTGCAAGAAATTTCCAGTTTCCAACACTCAGACAGGTTCCTATTTTCTCTTTATTTTGGGAAGTTGAAAAATATATGCGCACAGTTTTTATGATGATAAAACTTTATTTAGTGTCAATTATAATAATACGGCTTATGGATTTGTTTTCGTTAATGAGTTAGCCGCCTCCATCATTCCTGGCAACAATGGAAGAATATATAAGAGAGGCACCTCAGATGGGCTCAGTTAATAAAAGACTGGTGAGACAATGTTTTAACCTGAAATGATTTAGTTTCTTTATTTATGTATTGCCTTTTATGCATTACTCGTTCATTAATGAATGTACTCAAATTAGAGTCTTTCACACCATTATTTTTTTGGTAAATAAAATTTTAAATGAAGTAATATTTTAGCTTATATCATAATCTTGTCTTTTTCAAAGAGTTATATGATGTTATGGTACCTGATTATAATAAAAAAATTGGATAAATTTTGATAGTTCATAAATTGCTTATTTATAAGGAACATATCATTGAATGTGTCGTGTTGCATGAAAAAGCTTATTAGCCAACTTTATTCTGAAAATGTCTTCTTACATGATAAATTCAATCTAGTTTTTAGGAAAAAATTTATTGCTATTTTATCTTCTTATTTTATACATTATTATATCTATGTTAACATGTCGAACTGTGATTGATGCAAAAAATATAATATATATTTATTTTAATTATAATACATTAAAAGAATATTAAATAAATTAATTATAACTTGATACGTCAACGTGTACAGTAAGAAGATATATTAAGAAGACAAACCTAGTATTAATCCTAGAAAAGTGAAAGTATGCATGGTCCCTGACTTGCTAACTTCAAATCATTGAAATTTTGTACCATTTAAGTTAATTTTGTCTCTGACTGGATCACGATAACCGTTTCCAAATTTTTGAAACTGTTCAAGAGCATATTTAGAAAAGTTTTTAAATCCTGCTTTAATATTCAAAGACAATTTCTGCAAACACCTTTCGATACGATTGTGTCCTGTTTTTTTATTTGTGAAGATGATACAGATACAAGCCCTGAATTCTATCACACTTTTATGATGGATTTACCTTGAATTAACAGAAGTATTATGAGACGCCTCAACTAACTTATAAAGGTGAAGAACCAACAGAAGGCGAAAAACAAGCCCAAAACAATGAAGACAATAAACCACTTGTTGAAACTGAGGAAGAACCCCAGCCAAAGGAAGAGATAGCAGAACCCCTACCTTTAGAACCAGCTGACAGTATTAGAGATTTTTTAGTAAGTATTTTTACAGTTTTTCCATCCAATTTATGTGATTATTTTACAATAGTTTCTGAATTTTTTTAGGGTCTGAATGAAATAAATCCAAAAGCTGAAGAGATAGAGGAAAGCAATGCTCTAGCTCTGGCAATAGTTCAACCTGGTTAGTCTTATAATTCAATGTTGGATTCTTCACAACTTCTTTCCTCGTCATTTGTTTAATAAATGCACTAAATTATTTCTTTGAAACTTGTTTCCTAAGATTTTTTGTATGCCGTCATGTATTTACTCTATTTTTGACAATTTAGGGAATGATTCATCAGCCAACAGTAGAGCATTGAGTGAAATAGCCGGAACTACCGGTTGGGAGCTAGCACTCGTGACCACGCCGACCAACAACATTAGTCACTCAAGTAACAGTAAACTGGTACTTTTCTCCCCATGCAAAATTTTGCTTTGGTTTTTGCTATCATTACAGCGTGAATCATGAAATGATGCTGCCTCATGTGGTTAAATAAGCTTAATTATCTCAACTTCTTTTGTTTCATCACAACCGTTCATATCTCAAGATCAATAGGAAAGAAAAAAGGGAATCTCTTTAACTTCAACCTTTTGTGATCCTAAAGTTAGACAGACGAATAGAGCGAAAAGAGAGATATGTAGAGCCAGAGATCTTTAAACACTTGCATTGTTTATTTGTCGTTCTTAATTTGCAAATCCACATAGTAAGAACCTTTTGGTCCCGGAAAACGAAGAAATATCGGATAGAAAATCGAACCAAAGATACAAAATTACAATAGTTAGAAGAGAGCTTCTTTCCTCTGCGCTCCTTTTCGACATCATTACCTATACAGAGTTTTCTTTGATTGATTCCATCCTTGAACCATGTGGGATTAGAACTTTATATTATCTTGCATTATCCTCTGTATTAATTGGCATCTGATTAAATCTAAGATTCGTGCATCGATTTCAATTTTTTTTTGTTTTTTCAAATTCAGGCCGGTGGATTCGACAAGCTATTGCTCGATAGCTTGTACGAAGACGAAAACGCGAGAAGACAACTTCAAGTACAGAATGCAGGATATGGATATAATCCGATGCCCGTGCATAACGCCTTTGACCAACAACACGATCCGTTCGCCATGTCTAACGTTATAGCTCCTCCGGCTAATGTCCAAATGGCAATGATGGCACTCGGGTTTCAACAACAAAATAACATGATTGTATCTCCTTATCTTCATCACGATATGCCGAATATGGGACAGTCTAATCCGTTTGGAGATCCGTTTGGCAGCATGCAGCATACTCCGACGCCGCAACAAGCTAATCATAATCTAATTTGAGGATTTTAAAAATCATTTTTCTTTTTTTGTGGGAGGGGATGAGTTCATTTGTGAGGAGAAATCATTGTTTTGGGTGGGGCATCATTGATTTATTTATTTTATTTATTTTTTGTCAATAATCGGCTTGAGTAACCCACCCCCTCGACTCTAAAGTCAACTTTGTTCGATTTAGAGGACGCTCAACTGTGAATCATTTTGTTTTATGTAGCCTCGACTGTTGGGAATTTGGGGTTCCCCTCGCACAGTAGAATCACCGGTGTTCGTAACACCGATGACGTACAAGTCATACTCCCGACATCGACATCTGTCTTGCAAAGTGACTCGGGTTAAAAAAAAATTTGTTTCATAGTGTTGTTTAGCGTCAAAGTAATCACTCGTAGCGAAACAGAAGAAATTATAATAATAAATTTATATTTTATTTAAATTCATAGAAAATAATCATTTTTACCATTTTATAATAATTTAACATTTTTATCTTTATTTATTAGTTGAATATATTAATTAAATTGATAAACATAATTAAAATTAATAAAAAAATATAATTACAAGGGAAAATTATTTCAAAATATTTTTTATTAATTATGTGTTACATGTGAAATTAATAATGGAAGACGAAGAAGGAAGACAGCACACCTGATCATACCAGAAGGCCTCTACCGAAAAAACCATTTCAACTCCTTTGCTTTTTTATCTGGAATTTTCCTCTGCCTTCTGGGCTGCCATACAGAAGATCTTCGGTTCCTTGTGGCTATGGATTGTGGTTGAATTCCTGATTTTAGGTCTGATCTTAATTTTGACGAGGACGTTGCAAAATTTCTCCCATTATTTCTGCTCCTTTCCTCCAATTCCTCCATTTTTCGGTTTTTCATTTCTCTTCCGAGTTTCTTCTATCTTTCTCTTTCTAGGTACGATTTAATTTCCGTGATTTCTGCTTTTGTTTTTTTTTAAATGGCCTCGTCTGGGGTTTTGGTTCCGTTTTTTGTTTCTAATCCCTCTCTCCTCTTCGTCTGTCTTCCCTTTGGTATTAGACAAGAGAATTTAATGTAGTTTTGCGAATTCAGGGCTATTGCTGATTTTTTTTTTGTGATATTGGTGAAAAATCTCTGTGCATTCTCACAATTGCATTGCCATTGAGCTTTTCTTTCTGGAAAAATTATCCGTTAAACTCATGGCACCTGCTCAGATAGAGACGGGACCACAATCATCAGGGTCAGGAGCCTTTCCAAGATCTCTCTCTGGCATTCAGGATCATTCTAGTGAAAATAAGCGTCTCTACGATCTTAGAGGCGTACAATGGCGTATAAATCTGGGAGTGTTACCTTCATCTTCAGCTACTTCCATCTATGATCTTCGTCGGGTCACTGCTGATTCTCGAAGAAGGTAGCTTTTTTCTCAGCTGCGTAGTTATTGTAATTCCTTGAAGACCATTAAAACTTGTGGGCGCATGAGTTTGTTGAAAAAGGTTCGTTGGGAAGGACATTTTTTAATTGCTTTGAACAAAGACTCCGTAAAATTCGATTGAAATTGTTCGATGTAAAAAATGTGATTTTGTTCCATTTGTTGTTATTCTTATTGACTAAGAAGCTTGTTCAAAATGGTAACAGTGAAAATGACTATTTTGATCTAATGGCAATTTGCTGATAATTTCCATTGTTCTAATTGTTTCTGAGTTTGGTGATACATTCTCAATTGTTAGGGAAGTTAGCCTGCAATAGATGAAAGTAGTTCCTTAATGGTTGGGGACAAGCAATTGGATTATTTTGCAACTACCTTTCTGGGTTCATGTCTTTTACCTAACTACGTTAACACTTGAACATGGGCTATGACTTCTTCTTATCTTCTTGTCTGACCATGCTAAATCTTAATATAAGAGCAGATTCTGTGATTAAGAGCAAATAATCTTGAGTTCAAACATTATGTCTCAATATTTTTTTTCAACTAAAACTGAATTCCCACATCTAATGGCCTTGAATATGGCAGTTTACTAGTGGCATAAAGAAAAAAATAAGAAAGATTTATGCAAATGAAATTATTGAAGTTCTGAATGATTATTATCCCTGGATATGGAAGTCATAGGCAAACTGTTACAAACAATCTAACAAATGGGTCTTAAGTTGAATTTTTGTTATTTTTTTGCAGATATGCTGGCTTGAGAAGGCGCCTACTAGTTGACCCTCACATTTCCAATGATGAAACTAGTTCTCCAAATATCATTATGGATAATCCATTATCACAGAACCCAGGTAGTATCTTTCAAAATATATAATTGCGGACAAATATTCAATGACTTCATGGTTTGGACTTAGTTTTGCTTTTGATGACACATTAATAATTATATGAGGTTAAAGCATCTTCTAAGTATGCTACAAATTGTGCATGCAGATAGCACGTGGGGCCGGTTCTTTAGGAATGCTGAACTGGGGAAAATGGTTGACCATGATTTATCGCGTTTATATCCAGAACGTGGGAGCTACTTTCAGACACCAAATTGTCAGGGAATGCTAAGAAGAATCTTGCTATTATGGTGCCTTCAACACCCAGAGATTGGTTATAGGCAAGGTAAGTGGTAATAATCACATGATACTTTTCAAAGCTTTTTTTTTTTTTATCGAACATGCTTTGTTGTTTAAAAATGACTCAAAATTTTCCTTGCCTTGCTATCAGCTTGAAATACTGAAGGGTGTTCTGTTAATAATGAGTGTAAGACTGAGCTGATTTAATCTTTTGTTTACAAACTATAATCTCGGGCCAATTTATATTCACGCCCTGAAGTGCTGCTTGATGTTTTGAGTTCTTTGAATCGTCAGCATTTTCTGCTGCAAAAAAAAATAGTTGAGTTACTGTAGAAACAACAAATCTGTTTTGCACCTTTTAAAATCAGCTGCCCACTAACTAGCTGGATTTTATTTAAATTATTGTTTAAGGGTTCTTATTTTCAATTATTATTAATTTCAAGGGTTTAATGTGCCTTCACTTTTGATTATGATCTTTATTTGAGTCCATGCATTGGCACGTATGTGTGGACTAATGACAACTTCAATGTTTCAAACTCCATTCTACACTTGCACAAAAGTTTACTATTTTTCTTTACTCAACTTGAATATCAGATGTGACATTGACAACAATTATTTTCAGGTATTTTAACTTCATAATCGTGTTTCAAACTTTGACCTCAGGAATGCACGAACTCTTGGCTCCATTATTGTATGTGCTTCATGTCGATGTGAATCGTCTTTCCCAAGTGCGGAAACTCTACGAAGATCACTTCACAGACAAGTTTGATGACTTATCAGGTCATAATTCTGATCATTTATACAATTTAAATTTCAAACGACCTCCGGCTTTAGTAGGAGCTGAAAGTAACTCCCATATAAGCTCTCCAAAAGTTAAGAGTCTTGATGACCTTGACCCTCACATACGGACAATTGTACTACTAAGTGATGCTTATGGTGCTGAAGGTGAATTAGGCATTGTCTTGTCTGAAAAGTTTATGGAACATGATGCCTACTGTATGTTTGATGCTATGATGATTGGGAATAATGGTGCAATTGAGATGGCTGATTTCTTTTCTCCTTCTCCTGCAAGTGGGTCCCACACTGGGATGCCACCTGTCATTGAAGCTTCTACTGCATTATACCATCTCCTCTCTCTTGTCGATTCATCTCTACATACTCACCTAGTCGAGCTAGGTGTCGAACCCCAGTATTTTGCTCTTCGGTGGTTACGAGTTTTATTTGGACGTGAGTTTGTTCTTGAGGATCAGTTGGTTATTTGGGATGAAATATTTGCAGCCGATAATAATAAGTTGGACAAAGGGAATGATGCAGGTTTTAACTTAGATATTCTTTGTTCGTCTCGTGGAGCGTTTATTTCTGCAGTGTCTGTTGCCATGCTACTTTATCTACGGTCATCTTTACTTGCCACGGAGCATGCCACATCATGTCTTCAAAGATTGTTGAACTTTCCAGAGAACGTGGATTTGAAAAAATTGATTGAAAAGGCAAAATCTTTGCAGAATCTTGCTCTGAATACCAATATTTCTTCTCTGCCTTCACTTAGCGAGTTTTACAGCCATAATAAGTTGGCCTCTAGGAGAGGTCATAGCCATTCACTTGATTTTAGCTCATCCAAAACGCCGCCTAATCTGGTACCCGAAAGCTACTGGGAAGAAAAGTGGAGAGTTGTTCACATAGAAGAAGAACTAAAGAAAGGTGATTTGAAAAAGCAAACTGCGGTTCATAAAAGAGGGTGGTCGGAGAAAGTAAGGTTCCTTTCAAGGACAGAATCTGATCCATCTCCTGCAGCAGTTGTAAACACAAAGGAGAAAAAATCTACGGTGAGGCGAAAATTGTTACAAGACCTCTCTCGGGTCCTTGGCTCAGATGAACATGATAATAAACTAGGTTGTGAAAAGGATGGTCTTTTAGGAGAATGTGAGGTCGATAGACAAGATGATTCCATTCACAGCATAACATGTACTTATGACAAGATATGTTCACGTGAAAATGTTGAAATTGGGGAAAACTCAGACCCAACTAGTCCCATTAGTCGGAATGAGGATCATGAGATTAACGAAGAACACAGTAGTGTCGGATCAAGTGGATTATTTGAAAGGGACGGCAATCCATCTCGGGCGATCATTGAAGACGAACCTCTTCCTGTTTCTCATCATCCTGAATATGTTTGTGGAGAATCTGTTGAAGCTCTTCTATGCAACAATGATCATGGAGGTAACCGAGTCTTAGGCAGGAAGGACCGAAAGCTTTCTGGTAAATTCTCATGGCTATGGAAACTTGGGCATAGTGGTGATGGAACCTCTGCAAAAGGAGAAATTAATGGTGACGATTCTAAGCTTCCCGATGGTGAAAGTATTTTAAGCATTTCTACAGTCGATGATTTTAGCTCTTCTATTGGTTCCAAAGATGAATGTCAACGCAATGGTGATGGAACCTCCACAAAAGGAGAAATTAATGGCGTTGATTCTAAGCTTGCTGATGGTGAACTTAATGGGACTAGCATTTTGAGCTCTTCTACAGTTGATGATTTTAACTCTTCTATTGGTTCCAAAGATGAATGTCGGCATAACGGTGATGGAAACTCCACAAACGGAGAAACAAATGGTGACGATTCGAAGCTTGCTGATATCGACAATAATGGGACTGGTGTTTTAAGCTCTTTTATTGTTGATGATTTTAATTCTTCTATTGGTTCCAAAAATGAATGCTCGGATCAAAAGATGATGGATCCTTTGAGAAATCTCGGTCAGTCCATGCTTGAACACATCCAGGTTATACTCTAAATTACTTTGTTCATAAAGTCTCAAAAAGTTGCAAAATTGGACCATACCATTAGATCCTTGGTCTCATTTCCAATCACTATAAATCTTGAATTTAGGAAATTGCATGATTATTTCATATGCTCTTGATCTATGTGCATGTTTTGAATATTTTAAACACTTTTGTTGGCTCTCTCTCTCTCTCTATGTTCTTGAAAGTAATTTCGATATTGATGATAGGATATTCAAATTGTTTTTCCCGTTTATGTCGACGGATAATCCCTCGCTCGCTGATATCTGGATTTTTTGCTTATCTATGGCTTAATATCTGACAATGTATCGGCAGGTTATCGAGTCAGTATTCCAACAAGATCGTCAAATGGGGGCGATAGAGAATTTGGGTAAAAATGGGTTGGTCGAAAAAGGACAAGCGACGGCCATGGCGGCCCTCAAAGAGCTCCGGAAAATCAGCAATCTCATTTCTGAGATGTAACCTGAATTTTTTCTTGAATATTTGGTTCGTTATATAGTTGTGTATATACATATTTTGTGACATTCTGATTAGCTGACTAAAATTGAGTGTCCTGCCTTTAATAATCCGAGGCTGGAGCCAAGTTCGGGCAAGTTTCAAAGAAGCACACGTGTAAAAAGATTTAATCTTTTGTTTGCAAAATGCATTAATTATTTAATATAATGGTACAAATTAAGCGATGTTGAACGGATTAGCATGGGTAGACAAAATCGATCCAAATCGTTATACTAGCCTGGACTATAATCTTTTGGTTCGTGTTCTTGTTCTGTTCCTAAAATTTTAAGATCGAAATATAATGGTGTCTAATTTTTTATTTTTAAATCGGATCATGTTTACTCTTAATTAAAAATGACGATTAATGAATGAGTTTTGATAAATTTATATTTAAAATTTTCTCATATTAAAGTTAATATTGATTATAATTATGTGATTTTTTAATCTTTATTTTTAATTTGATATTACGTGTTCTTATATTAATTGTGAAATATTAAGTATAATTTAAATTTATTTGAATATTACTAGATTTAATTAACTGCAAAATTATTTTATCAGAAAAACCTAAAACTAAATTTTTGGTCTGATTCTAGTTAAGTCCTGATCGTAGTCTTAAAATTATGAGACCAAAATATATTTATCTGGTCTTATTTTCTTCAAAAATCAGATTGAATATAACAGCGTCTACCCCTGTGGATTAGTTCGTTCTATCTAAACCGTGATATTTTTCCAAAACTAATTCTAGAACTTTGCATTGTGACCAAAATGAACATCGAGACAAATTTTTTAATCTAATTTGGTTTTAATTTTTGATTATGTGCGAATTTGGAACCAATTTCAATTGGAACAAATTTCAAATCATTTTGATTATTTCAAGTTCATGACGGATTCTTGATTGGTTTTGTTTACTATCATCCCATGCCCTATGTTTTGTCACTGATTTTCCAAAAAGGTGCAACTTTTAAGAATTATATTGATTGGTGTAATTAAAATCCAAATTAAAAATATTTAATACATTATATTTATTGAGGTGAAAGAATAAGAAAGTAAATGTAGTATTGTTCTTATAAATAAGTAAATCATTTTTATAATAAAAAAATAGTCAATTTTTATATTATAAAAAATGATAAATGTTTAGATGCTCAATCTCCATCTCAATACTAGTGAGAAGGGGGGACATGCATGCACAAATAAGTCAAGATAGGCACTTGTGTCTTGGCTCCATAAGGACAACGTTATTGACCTCTCAAGCATTTGATTATTGCATTATTTTTATAATAATTAAGATTTTCAACTTTAATTAGTGCAAACTTTTGTAAAAATTCTACGGTTGGCTCGTCCTGT
>QAOC01054093.1:313292-543181 GCA_003255005.1 Begonia fuchsioides | reverse complement strand
GGGGGGTAAAAAGTTTATGAAAAGGTCTATTTTTAAGACATTAAATCGAAATAAAAATTAAAAATAATTAAATATTTGAGTTTATCCCACAAACAAGAACATTTCTTTTCATGACTTCATGAAATGTTATTATAACCATTAATATATAGTGAATTTGAATTCATAAAATAGGTTTCTTAGTCTTTTTTAATATGAATTTTAAGTTTTGATTATTTAAATTTATTAAATATTTTTACAAAAAAAGCATTTTGGAAAGTTTAAGTATAAAAAACACTTTTGAAATGCATAAACATTGATATTATATTGTTCGAGATCATGAAAATTAGGGGCAGACACGAGTTAGTCTGATCTGATTTTACCCCGCAATAGAATGGAATCGAAATTCACATTTTTAGATTTTTAAAATCAAAAGCAAAACCAACCATTCTGCTGCGGTTCCAGTTTTAACCCAGTTTTATTTATATTTTAAAAAAATTAAAATATAATATTAAAATATATTTTTTATTATATTTGAGTTAGATTTTAAGTATTTGTGCGAGTTTATAACTAGTTTTTAGATTTATATCGGGTTTTATCAGGATTTATGTCGGGTTTTATTCAATTTGAAAACTTTTTTGACCCACGATTCAAGTTTAGATTTCACGGTTTGATTCCTAAAGACCAGAACCGATCCATAAATTACGATTTTTGAAAAATTAGAACTATACCAAATTAAAACTGATGATTTCAATATAGTTTAAGGTCCCAGTTCAATTTTATTCACCCCTAATAAAAATAACTAAAAACAAATTTCAATTACATCCGAATTATTTCAATTTTCCTCGAAAAGTGAATTATCAAAAAAAATCGTAACAATAAAACTAATGGCATTAAATTCCATCATCATAAAACGGGGACACGGGCACATGCAAAAGTAACGGGCACCGGATCCGCTCCGATCCACGTGGCTCACTTTTTTGTCCTACATCGATTCTCTTATACAAGGCTTTTTTCGTCTTTTCATTCAAACAGTAGTAGTCATTACCTCTTACTCGCATTCTCTCTCTCACATATAAATAAAATTAAAAAAATTAATAAAAAATTAATATCTTTAATACATTAATAATTGGATATAGTTTTATGAATTTCGGTAAGATCCAAGAGTAGGGTTGCCATTGGCTGGTCGTCGTAATTTTATCATAAAATAAAATAAAAATTCACAATTTTAATATTATATTATATTTTTAAAAAATTAAAATATAATAATATAATATAAATTTCATAATTTTTTATTCTAAAAAACAGAATCTATCATTTTCTTAAAATTAAGACTAAAATTAGATAAAACACTATTAATATCCAGGGTGGTCAATGTACGATTTTGCCATCAGTAGCTAAGAGGGGGAAGCTCTTAGCTCAAAGCATAGTTAGATTAAAGAGTACATAATGACGATTAAGGATTAATTAATTACTTTTCAGCTCTCGTCTAATAAATCGTTAGAAGTTAGAACTGACTCTCTGAGCTTCCTCCGTTGTCGCGTCTCTCTCTCTCTCTCTAAGTTTCTCTCTTTTCTCACTGCAGAGTAAGTGAAACTGAAAACCCTACCTACCTCTCTCTCGCTCTCATTATTGCTCTGAGATCCCTTGCTTTTATGCCGTAGCTTCGTTTTTTCTCGCTTCATCGCACAATGTCCGCTCGCTAAATCTCCGATCACTGCATTTCTCGATGTACGCCGAGTGGACTAGTTTTTTTTCTGAATTTCTGAAAAATTTCTATGCTTCTATTCATTCTTTTCCGTGAGTTGACATGTCTACATTTTTTGGCTTGGTTTATGTGTTGATAGATTCGTTTTCTTTCCGTTTTTCTCCTCTCTTGTGGTCATTGTTCTTTACTTGGATTAATTGTAAAGTGCTTCATTATTACAATTATAATTTTCGATTTTCCTTTTTTAGTTGCGCGTGATTGAAGATTCTTCTGCTTTGGTGAGTTGCTGCTAAGTAAGAGCTAGGAGGATGAGCTTAAAAACTTCATTTTGGATGTTCAAAATGATTGTCAATCCTGATTTTTTTCGCATTTTTGCTTCTGGAGCTGAATTTTTGAATTATGCTTGATTGGTTTGCTATTATTCATGAAGAGTAACTACATCGACCACTCGGTCGTTGATTGGGACTTTTTTTCCTCACCCAGGGAAGCTTCTTTTGATTTCGGTGGTCTTCTTACTTTTCCTCTATTTTTCAAATATATCTACTGTCGGGCTACAGTTTTTGTATTGTTTTTTTCTCTCTTTTTCCTTTTTCATTATTGGGGGGGTCCCATAACCGGTTTCTTTAAGTCGATTTTTTTTAGAAGATTAATAAGAACGAAAAAAATTTCAATAATTTGGTGTAATTTTTTGTTCAGTTTTTCTGAATGTTCGACCGTCATTTCAGTGGTCTTTCTTGTTTCGTTTACTAAATAGCTTGCTTAATGGTTTAAATATTTATTTGTAAATTTTATCATACCTTTATGCAGGGAAGCCTGTCGTTTTCCTCTTGAATTTCTCATCAACCTCTACTATCATACTTCAGACCCCTGAATATGGTTGTTGTTATCTGAATTTGCTTTTTTCATGATATTCTTATTCATTCCTTTCATTTCTCGCGGCTCATGTTATTCCTGTGAATCAGATCTTGTAGGCAACTTAAGTTCTATATCTAAGCAATGGCAGTGATGATCCTGGAATTCGGGCTATTGGCTATATTATTCTTTACCTTCTTCGTTGTTGGGACGGCTGAGGTTTACATAGTCACAGTTGAAGGAGAGGCAGTGACGAGTTACCAAGGCGGGGTCAATGGTTTTGAAGCTACAGCTGTGGAATCTGATGAAAAAATTGATACAACCAGGTTCGGTTTATTTCTCTTAATGTGGCCGGGCAAAACTTTCATCCGTACATGCTATTACGTCATTTTGAGTACATATATGTGTTGCATTTTTTTATATAGGTTTTTGGTCCATTTTTTTTTCTAAATCCTTTTACTAAAATAACAGTTTCTTATTTTTTTCTGACATGTATTATCATCTAACAGCATGGCAAATTATCATACTTTGACCCTTTACAATTTCCTTAATAATCCTGTCTGCGTAACCAAATCCTTCTGCTAATATTTTTTAGAGTTTGAATATTAGCTTATATCACTTAAATAGTTGACGTTGCATGTTTCTAAGTTCACATTCATGTCTAAAATGTGTAAATGTAAGCCAACTATATTTACAGTCGTTACAGTCATCAGGGTATGGGTTACATCCCATTTCGACCTGTATCAGGTTTCTCTCATTCATTTGCTTGATGTTAGGTGACCCATTCTGCTTAAACAATTCTGCTGACTTTATGTCGAGGATATCAATGGTTGTTTTTGCAATTTACGCTTCGATAGTTATTCAGTTACAACATTATTTAGTAATTAGTTGACAGATATTGGTCCTTGTCTTGTGCCTTCTTTATGTAAATGAAGGAAGGGCTTAGATATAAATCTTAACCGGGGCTGAAGTAGAATTATTAAAAAATAGCATTTTTCATGTGTTGTTTTGGTTGGTTGCAAACTATTGTCGATTTGTTCATTTAGAAATACATCTTTGCTTGTTAGAGATGATGAAATAATGTTTTTATCATGGTGTATTCCTGTGATTTATTGTTACTATACTTGTTGGCTAGGCCATCCTATTGTTTCTTTGAAGTAACATCAAACTGTGACAGTTTAAGCTTATTTTTGCCAATAAAAGAATAATATCTGCATGGCATCGTAATTTCTTGTTACGATCTTCATCTAAGGATTTGTCTATGGATCGGGTTACAACCTCTCTCCCTGTCATGAAGGAGAAGACAAAGGAAAAGAGAAAAGAAGAGAATAGAAACGAAACTAATACTTTGATAATCTCTCCCCGTTAGGCTTGATGCCTATTAAATACGCTACAAAACATCCTAATTAAATTAAAAAAATATTAAAAATAGGAAAGTAAACCTAAATTAAGAATAATTGATAAATAGGGAAATAATACGAAAATAATAAAAACTACTAATTCCGTTTCCTCGAATATTGTCTTTCGATAAAGGCATCGACGGGTGTCACGCCCGTATCATTTCTACATGATAAAGAACATCTTTTATTTGGTTAATGAGTTGATATCTAAATATTAAGTCGGTTCATTACTGCTTGAGTTTGTCAACGTCTGGTTTAAAGCAAATTCATATCCGTGTCTCTCATCTGATATTCAAAATTTTATTCAGTGAATTGGTGATATCTTATGCTCGTCACTTAGAAAGAAAACATGATATGCTTCTTGGGATGTTGTTCGAGAGTGGGACGTATAAGAAACTATACAGTTATCGGCATCTCATCAATGGATTTGCTGTTCATATTACCCCGGAACAGGTGAAATTGAGGATAATAATTTCATTCTTCCAAGTGTATTTTTTCATCATCTGCTATTCACCACTTATGTTACCTTATGCATCTTCCCCATTTTAGTAGGCAGAAACCTTAAGACGCACACCAAGTGTTAAATCTGTGGAGAGAGACTGGAAGGTGAGGAGACTTACCACACACACACCTCAATTTTTGGGGCTTCCAACCGAGGTATGGCCAACAGGAGGTGGTTTTGATAGAGCTGGAGAGGACATTGTGATAGGATTTGTAGATTCGGGTATCTATCCACATCATCCAAGTTTTGCAACTTACAATACTGAACCATACGGACCTGTTGGAAAGTATAGAGGTAAATGTGAAGTTGACCTTGACACTAAAAAAGACTTCTGTAATGGGAAAATTGTCGGAGCTCAACATTTTGCTGAAGCGGCTAAAGCAGTTGGTGCATTTAATCCTTCGGTTGATTTTGCATCTCCTTTGGATGGTGATGGACATGGAAGGTTAGGTTTGATCATATCCTATTTTGAAGCTTGTGCTAACAGTTCTGACTGTCTTTCTTTTTGCATTTATTATTATATGGATTTAAGGAAGAATAATAGAAAGCCATTAATTGTTATTGGTAGTTGTAGTTTTAAGCAACAATGGTAGGTGGGCCCCATGGTACAAACTCTGCTATTATATATTCTCTGGATATATCCAATAATAATATTTATAAATAGGAAAACGGATTTCCTCCGAGGAAGTTTTTTAGGTTTCAGTAAGTACAATTTCTTGATGATTAAGATTTGTCCTTTGTGTGTTCATTTTCCATAACTTGTGTTGACGCTTTATTCTGGTGAATACATAAACTGCAGGTGGTGATCATGTCAAAATCAATCTTTCATACTCTAACTGTCTAACATTTATTCCCAAAAGGCCCCTCGGGGATATGGCTAAACAAGATGAACAATTGTTCAATGTCATGACGTTAGCTTCTGAAGGTAGCACGATAAGAGGACAGTAGATGACCCCTAACTGCTAGGAAATTTATGGCAGATAAACTTGTTATCATGTTCTAATTTCTTTTTATATCAATAGAAAAGTCTGCTTTGCAACGAAAAAGTCCAAGTAAATGCAGTCCTCAATTGTTTTTCCTTCCATATTATTTTTCCCTGGTTCCTTTGTAACTATTATACTTATTTACCTTCTTTATTTCTGGTCACTAGTCATACAGCAGCCATTGCTGCTGGAAATAACGGAATACCTGTGAGAATGCATGGATACGAATTTGGAAAAGCTAGTGGCATGGCACCTCGTGCTAGGTACGGAATTATAATCTTTGTGCTGCATCTATTCTAGGGGTAGATTTATTAATCTTTCTTAATGCGAGACTTTCATTCTGTTAGGATTGCTGTGTACAAAGCACTCTATAGGCTCTTTGGCGGATTTGTTGCAGATGTAGTGGCTGCTATTGATCAGGTGCTATGATCTTATGAATCTGCGCTACACCTCTGGTTGTCTTTATTACATATTCCTTGAAAACGTTAAAAATTTCTTCTGAGCTGCTTTGTATACGGCAAATAGTTAAATTAATGAGAGAAAAGACAATACATGTTATTTTTAAATACTCAAATTTACCGTTTGCCAAAGAGAGACAGGGTAGTATCTCCCCCTTTCCTAATAAATTATCCTTGATAGGTAGTGATGACCTTAATGACCCTATGTGCCTTGTTCTATTCAAAGTCAGATTCACAAGAATGCGAAGAAGCTCTTCCTTTGCTATGGTCATTTCCAATTGGATACACAGTTGAAGCCTAGAAGTGTTTTTCACCGTGTTACTAATGTTTTTTGGGATAACTTCTTACACTCTTCTTTATATATTCTTTTTTCTTTTGAACAAAAAATATTTTCGTATCATAAAAATGGAATAAGAAGAAAGCATACGAGCATAAACTTTCATGTTATCAACACAACTAAGGTTGATGTGGTTCAATCCTTAAATAGGTTAACTTGTATTTTGTCTTGACTTTTTGGAAGGAAGAAATTTACTTAAATAGATTTCTGCTAACAGGCTGTACACGATGGGGTCGATATACTCAGTCTCTCAGTGGGACCTAACAGTCCACCAGCAGCCACCAAAACCACATTTTTAAACCCTTTTGATGCAACCCTTC
The DNA here is from genome assembly GCA_003255005.1 of Begonia fuchsioides. NCBI lineage: Eukaryota > Viridiplantae > Streptophyta > Magnoliopsida > Cucurbitales > Begoniaceae > Begonia > Begonia fuchsioides. The sequence goes on along the minus strand of QAOC01054093.1, from coordinate 536,645 downwards.
TTTCAGCAGTGAAGGCAGGGGTACTTGTTGTACAGGCAGCTGGAAATGGAGGTCCCTTCCCCAAATCTTTGGTTTCCTATAGCCCTTGGATTACATCCGTTGCTGCAGCAATTGATGACCGGAAATACAAAAATCATCTGACCCTTGGAAATGGAAAAATATTATGGGGAATTGGTTTATCACGTTAGTTCTCATCTTTTTATATTAATGGAAGCATGCTGCATTTGACAAGTCTATACTCTGATAAACATTGTTTTCTCTTGATAGATTAGCCTGAAACCGCTTTATCATCACTTCATCTCTAGTAATTTGACCAGGATAAAGTCCAGTGTTGTTAAAGTGTTGAAAAAGCAGATTAAAATCAGCCTTTTGATTGCTGCTAGTCAATATATTTGCTCTAGTGGGACTTCATTGTTACTTATTACTGAGTAATATAAGTACCAACTAAAGTGTTTATGTTATTTATTTATGCAGCTTCTACTCATTTAAATCAAACGTATACCTTGGTAGCAGCAAATGACGTGTTGCTAGATTCTTCAGTAGCGAAGTTCAGCCCATGCGACTGTCAGAGACCTGAAGTTCTAAATAAGAACTTGGTTGAAGGAAACATCCTACTATGTGGCTATTCCTTCAATTTTGCCTCTGGTACAGCATCTATTAAAAAAGTATCAGAAACTGCTAGGAGTCTCGGTGCAGTTGGCTTTGTCCTTGCTGTAGAAACTCTTTCTCCGGGAGCAAAATTCGATCCTGTTCCTAGCGGTCTTCCTGGAATATTGATCACAGATGTTAGCAAGTCAATGGTAAGCTTTTTTGAAAACAGTACTCCTAGCTGTAACATGAAAAATTTAATACAACTGTCTTAGCTGGATTTGATCACACACAAAAATTTGATGTAAATCGAGAATTTGCTCATGTCAGTAAATTGAGGATGAAGGCACCTGTTTTCATCACTCCATAAATACAAATACATCAAGTCCAATTATTGGTATAATTCAATTATTTTAAATGTTAGTATGTCCTGGCTTCGAAGATGACCCAAGTGTTTGATCTCTTAGGAATTCTTCTTGCGATACTGCTCTACAACAACAAAGTTGATGTATCCTTATCCAGAATTCACTCTCTGTATGCTTTATTTTACTATTGAAGTTAAACTTGGCTGAAAATATAACATGTTGCATTCTTGTCTTTAGCTACTTTGGTAATAAGAGATTATGCAGATTTTCTTTTCTTTATTTCATCACTGTTATCAATTTTCTTTGTTGCTCCCACTGTTTGATATGTTTACTGGAACCTAAAGCGGATGCTTTTATGTTGATGGCCAACTTTGCTCTCCAGGTTCTTATTGATTATTACAACACCTCTACGTCAAGAGATTGGACTGGAAGAGTGAAAAGCTTCAAAGCTGTTGGTAGAATTGGGGATGGTTTGATGCCTATATTATACAAATCAGCTCCACAGGTGGCATTATTTTCAGCTCGAGGTCCTAACGTAAGAGACTTTAACTTCCAAGATGCTGACCTTCTCAAACCAGATATTCTTGCCCCTGGCTCTCTCATTTGGGCTGCTTGGTCTCCGAATGGAACAGATGAGCCTAACTATGTCGGTCTGTATTTCATGAATTTTCATGGCACGTCTCTTTGATTTTTTACGTTGTGAATGTCGACAATGTTTGTTATATCTCCCGAACAAAAACAAGAAGAGAAAATGAGAAAATAATATCGTTTTTAAATTGCAAAAAATAAAGTAAAAGATTTTTTTATAGAAATGGCATTGTTGACACTTCTTGGATATCCTGGAGAGAGCACATAACTAGAATTTTTAAAGTTAAGTTTGTGTACTCCCATGATTGCTATAGCTTTGTTGGACGAAATCAGTTCTTGGTTTGCCCATCCCAATGCTTTTTTCTTGCTTTTATTTTCTTGGATTTACATGAGCTCAGACGTTGGAATCCATTGCCTTCTTGTTATTTAGGTGAGAGATTTGCGATGATTTCTGGAACAAGCATGGCGGCTCCACACATAGCTGGAATAGCAGCTCTTATAAAACAGAAGCACCCTGATTGGAGCCCTTCTGCTATTAAATCAGCTCTGATGACAACCTCAACAATAATTGATAGAGCTGGAAGACCCCTCAAAGCTCAGCAATATTCTGAATCCGAGGCAGTGAATTTGGTTATCGCTACACCTTTTGATTACGGAAGCGGTCATGTAAATCCAAGAGCTGCTTTGGATCCCGGTCTCATCTTTGATGCCGGTACTCTTACTATCCCTCTTCAAACATTTTTATGAATATTTGATTTTTGGCAAAATGTTGATTTCTATTTTATCATCTCCGGTCACATAAATATGTTTATGAATCGTTCAATTTTATTTTCAAATATGATCGTTATTTGTTATTCAGGTTACGAGGATTACCTGGGATTCCTATGCACAACTCCCGGGATCGATGTTCACGAAATAATGAACTACACAAGCACACCCTGTAACTTCACCATGAGCCACCCTTCGAACTTCAACAGTCCATCAATCACCATCTCCCGTCTCATTGGAACTCAAACCGTCACTCGGACTGTAACGAACGTCGACGAGGAAGAAACTTATGTAATCTCTGCAAGAATGGATCCTTCAATTGCAATTGAAACGTTCCCTCCAATCATGACTCTTACACCCGGTTTCTCGAGAAAATTCTCCGTCACTCTCACGGTTCGATCCATCACCGGCTCGTATTCTTTTGGGGAGGTCGTGCTCAAAGGCAGCAGAGGACATCAGGGGAGAATTCCTGTTGTAGTAATGGGATATCCAAGGTAATTTCGTTTAGTCGAATGCTTAAATGCTAATGGCCGTAATATTCTTTTGTATCTCGACGGAATAAGTTGTAGGGGGTCGATATTATGTGCGCATAAAGTGTGTAGTATTGTAAAATATTGGTTCGAGCAGGGGGATCTCTAGTTTCCCCCATGTAATTTTGCTTCCTAATTATTTTCTTCAATTGGATGTGAAAGTTAAAAATATGCCTAAATGTCGTGATTGAGCGGTAATTGGCCTTTGTTCTAAGCGTGAATTGAGATCGAGTGATCGGCCACGCCCGGTTGTAAAAATAAATGAAGCAAAAAAGAAAGAATAAATGGTGTAAAAAAATGATGTAAATGGAAGGGTGTTTATTCTCTCTGGGAGGAGCACTGATTGTAGACAAAAAAATGTCTGCAGTCTAAGTTTAAATAAACTAATACATATTTCTAGCTTCAAAAAGCATAATCCAAGCAAACCTCCAAAAAATAAGCCAAAAATAAAAGAGCCTCAAAGGCCGTAGCCTCTTATTTTGGACAGGGAAACTATGAGAGAGAAAGAGGAGAGAGATCTAAAACCATGACTTAAAGTGCAAGAGCAAGTATTCATCTTTGAGAACCTGCCCTTCTCACAAACCTACCCTGCAAATTTCATCACAGCAATCTCTTTCAATAAAACTTTATATTAATTAACCATATATATTAAAGTATGACTAAATTTATCTTGTCGGCATATTTTATTAACTTATTTTCTAACGGGTATAGTTTTGATTAATGCAATTAATTATTTTTATTATAATATATTAAAAATATTTTAATTAGAACAATAAGATTTAAGTCAGAAAGTAAGTTAAAAATATAACAATATGCTATCCGGATGTTCAATAGTGTACCTTCATTCTTGGCCGGCGATCAGCATTCACCTTCCTCACTTGGTATCTGATCTTCTTGGAGAAGAGCCGCGTCCGCCTCTTCTCTTTGTAGCGTAACACGCTGGCTTCTCTCACTCCTCCTTCCAAAAATGACTCTACTTGGGCTAACCTTCCCTGAAATTTAAATACCCTCCTACATTAGCCTTGAGACTAATATTACATATATTAGTTACCAAGGTTTATAAATGAGTTTTCTTTTTTTAAATGAAACAATACGGGTTAGAAATAGCCCAAAAAATGTTGAGGCCCAAATCAAGAGCTCACTAGCCTATACTTAGAAATTGAAAATGAATTAAGCAATATTGTTTATAATTAATAATTTTTAAAGGCTTAATTAGAGAGAGGATTATTCAGTGTTTTCCAGGGGAGTAGAATGACATACCGGCAAGTCGATTCCCGGCCCTTCGTAGCCGGTGCCGTCGTCGGCGAACGGAGAACCCCGGTCCGACCAGGCGTTCGCTACATCCTCGTAGTTCAGTTTCAGAAGCAATGCAGAAGCTGGTTTTGAAATCACAGTCTCTTTTTCCGGCGACGGTTTTAACGATTCTATCGTCGCCGATTTTTCAACCTTCTTCTTTGTTTTCTTCTTTTTCTTCTTCTCTGTTTGAATCGAGTCCAAGCTTGGAATTTTCGCTAGTCGTGGCGAGATTTGAAGAACGTCGACTGTAGGAAAGCACCACCAGTTCTTATCATCGACTTGGCGAATTGCGCTTTCGCTTCCTTTTGTTTTCGATCCGATTCCGACTTCGAAGTTCCGGCTAAGTCCCCAGCCGATCAGATTCGAGTTCCGGTGGAGCATTTGAGTGGTGAGATTGGAAGAATCTGATTCGCAGGAAAAGTTGAAGTTATCACCTGAGGGATTGCCCATGATACTATCGATTCCTTCGTCGATTTCCTCGTCGAGGATCGATTCAGCGTCGAAATCCTCTTCCAATTCCTTTGAATTAGCTAGGAAATCGACTTCATCAGGGCTCTGAGAGCATTTTTCCCATGGACTTGCGAGTTTAGGCTGCATTTGGGCATTTGGTTTTTCCGGTCGATGGAGAAGAAAACCGGCGCTGTCAATGAATCGAAACGGCAGAAGCAATTCGGCATCGTAGAAGGCAGATTCGTGAGGTTTGGAGATTTTGCGAGGATTTGCGAGAATTTTGTCGGAGAATAATTTTGGATAGGCTGTAGAAAGCAGGGCCGCTGCTTCGTTGTAGGTCTGGTTTGGACGTTTACGAGGAGTTCGACATTTGCGAGTGCAAATCGCGAGCTGAGAATTGCTGGCTTCTGATAGTGTAGAAGAAGGCGACGATGACTGTGAAGTTCTCGCCGATGTAGATGGAGATTTCACGATTTCAAGGTCAAATCCATATGCTCTTCCACCACCGCTTAAACAAGGAGAAGACATTTGCAAATATGACGAAAAAGCTTCAAAGTATGAATGGATTCAGAAGCACATTCCCAGATATTTCTCCATCAATTCCAGGTACGCCCAAATACAGTTATCAATTTCTTCTAGAAATCAACTCTGAAGAAAAAACCAAAAGTCTGAGAATCTTTCTGAAATTTAAGGAAGAAGATATAGAACACGAATCTACCACCTTGAAAACCAAAACAAATGGTAGATTCTGGGATTGTACAAAATTTCCTAAACCCAAAGCTCAGCCGTTTGAAATGAAAATTTCATCTCTATTTAGACAACCCATATTACCCGAACACCATATAAAGTACATGAGAGCATTTGGAAATCCATAATCCCCAAATTCACAAGAGTATGATTCCACAACAGCTGAAGAGAAATATCTGGTTAGGCAGAGTTACCCAATTAGGCGAAACACTGCAGAGTTCGAGAATCAACCGTTTAAAATGACAAAACTTAGAAGCTAGAGAAAGAGAGAGAGATAAAGAGTAAGAGAGAGAGAGAGGATAAGAGAGAATGGTTGTGTGTCCAGAAGTCAGTCACGAGGCCTACTATACCGATGAAAAGAACAGAGCTTTTAGAGAGCTCTTTTAATACAAGCATGGAAACCTTACAAGAAACCACACAAAACCTTCTATGTCTCTCCTCTTTCTCTCTCTAGAAAATGGACCTAGAGCCTGAGACAGAGAAGAAGGGTCTTTGTTATTTTGTCATGGCCAAGGGTGTGATGAATGATTATGGGGAGATTCAATCAGAGGAAGAGACAATGCTTGAGTAAAGCTTCTGTAGTTCCTCTCTGTTTAAGCCCTGGACCATTTCTGCAAGTTTACTAAATCGCCCCTACCATCATCCCCTTCACCCCTTTGTTCTTCTTTTGTAGTTCGATCTTCATTTCGAGTCCTTAGATTATACTGTCAAAACCCAATTGAAACTCATCTTTTCCTCTCAATTTTTTTCAATTGATTCTCCTGTTATGTGATGATTCAACATCTTTTTAGATATAATTCAACAGCAAAACTGTGCAGATTTAGATCTAAATCAGACAACATTATACCGAGGATGAAACAGCTTAAAATTACATTGCAAATAACAGGGTCAGTTTCTCACTAGAAGCCAGAATCAAAGAAAGCGAATCAGGGGTATTTTGGTAAAAGGCCAACTCCTCTGTCTTAATAATGGCTAAGCATGGGAATGATCAACCCCACTATAATCTCTTTCTCCCTCCGCCTTGTGGATATTTCTGTCGAGGAATTTCTTATCTGGTGACGTGGCAATATTTAATTGGGTGGCTTAGATTTTCTAGGGCTGACGCGGATTACCCTTTTATGGGTGTAAGGATCTTTGACACGTATCAACAGATGAGGTGGGTTATTGGATCAAGCACCGATGATTTGAAAGTCCCATTTTTTTACATATTTTATTTATTTTTATTATATTATGTTATGGCAATTAGGTCTTGTACGTGTTGCTTTATTGTGTTCAATCACTTGAAAATTTGGCTCATCCTTTTTACACTTGACTATTTGTGGATGCATTAAGAAAATTCAATTTTTAATTTATGAGTAAATTAAAGTAGAATAAATATATATTTATTTGAATAAAAAACGAAACTTTTGGATGAAATGATTGAATTTTTGGTCAACTCTTAGTCTTCTTTTTTTATGGGGAATGATAATTTGTAGACTTAAGGAAAAATTATTAGTCAAAGCATTCTATTTATATAGTATGTATATTTGATCATTAGTAAATAAATAAATAAATAATTGCTTGGGGCATATTTTAGGACAAATTAAACATGACTAGGGTCAGACCAAAATCATACTTGAATCAAATCACACTTTTGATTATGTCTGGAACGTTAGTTTTTGTCGGTTTTATTCACTTCTAATTTGATGGCTTCCGCCAAATCTAGAAAAGTACAAGGTGTAGATTGAACAATTAATTATGTGTCATGTTTATTTTTTTATTTAAAATATTGATGTATCAAACGAAAATGATTAAAATTAACTTGCAGTTATTTCAATACTATTTATATCATTTATTATATATATTATAAATTATAACAATTATTATTTGATATTTTAAGTTTTTAAAGAGTGGAAATAAGAGTTATTTGTTGTTGGTTTAGTAATTACAAACGACACCGTTTAAAGGTTTCATTTTTATAAAGAGCTCTCTACAGCGATGTCAAAAGTTTCATTCCTAAAAGTCCGTCCGTCTGCCCTAAGCCTGTGGTTTCTTCCATGGCTACCACCGATGCCCCAGAGCCCAGCTCCATCCTCGTTGCCGAACACGATCCCGACGAAAAAATCGTCCCCCCTAATGCTTCTTCGCCAGCAGCGTCAGCAACTGCAACCGATTCTCTCGCCGTCGCAGTTTCACAAAACGATGGGGAAACCTCGACGCTTACACCAGAACCTGCTCAGGGGACAGAGACGATTGCTTCTTCAGAAACCGCTGGAACGCCTGGAGTTTCTGCCGTTGGTTCCGTTAAAAAATGGCCTGGTTGGCCCGGGGACTGTGTTTTCCGGCTGGTAGTGCCTGTCACGAAGGTCGGCAGCATTATTGGACGCAAGGGCGATGTCATCAAGAAAATGTGCGAGGACACTAAAGCTCGCATTAGAATCCTTGATGGTGCTGTCGGAACTTCTGATCGTATCGTGAGTGTTTTTTGCTGTTTTGTGGTTTTTTTATAATGGTTGAATTTAACATAAAGATTCAGGAAATCGATTGACACAAGTAGGAATTTAATCGCATACTCGATTCAGTAATAAAAAGACGAGATTTAACTAAGAAAGATAAGAGAAGAGGGAAATGACTAAGGTAACGAACTGAAGAGATAAGGAAAGATAGATAAGAGAAATGCAGAAGGAAGATGATGAGAATAAATGAGGAAGCAAAGAGATTTTCAGAGCAGATAAACGAGTAAAAGGGATAAGGGGAAATGAAGATTAGTTTAGGTTTTTTTGTCCAAAACGTGCTGCTTCCCTCATATTCTTCAGCTCACAGCTTCTTCCATGTATGCAATACAATAACGATCATCAAATACACAAACCAAATAGTTTTGTCTTGGTGATTAATCTCATTTTAAATTTTGCAAATTAAAATTAGGTTTATTAGCTGATCATGCCTATGGAAGGAAATAATCTTGGTATTTTCGTTAACTAGAGTTTCAAAATTTTCTTAGGTGTTGATTTCTGGAAAGGAAGAGATTGATGCACCTCTTTCTCCTGCAATGGATGCATTACTTAGAGTTTTCAAACGTATTTCTGGATTGTCAGAGAGTGACGATCTTGCCAATGATTCAGCCGCTGCTGGAGCAGAATCGTGTTCAGTTAGGTTACTGTTATCATCTACACAGGCAATTAGTCTCATTGGAAAGCAAGGCACAGTCATAAAATCTATGCGGGAGAGTACAGGCACTTTGATGCGTGTATTATCTGGAGGTATGAAGATCATAATTCATATTTTCTGATTTTTGATCAATTATCTTGCTTCCATGTTTCTCTTTTGTATAAGCTGTATCTTTTAAATTCTCATGGAAAGTGGAATCCTGGTGTAACTTTGATCAGTATCATGTTTTTTAGTTTGTGAAATATGTTACTGCAAGTTATAAAGGTAGGTTGTCTATTCTGTGTCTGTTTGTCTGTGTTACTCTTCTTGAATGTTGATATAGTGATATTACCTTTTCTAATATGTGGCATTTCATGTTCTAAGATCATAAAAGAAGTGAAGGCTGTTATTAATCTCCCATTGATGATAGTTGGAAACAAAACTTGATAGTCTTGCTATTACATTTTCCAAGGCACCTGCATTTTAGTACTCTTAATTCCTTACAAAATATAATATTTGCAACTAACATTCCTACAGATGAGGTGCCATTATATGCTGCTGCGGATGAAAGAATTGTGGAGATGCAGGGAGACACTCTAAAGGTTCTTAAAGCCCTAGAGGCTGTTGTGGGACATTTGAGGAAGTTTTTAGTCGACCACAGTGTTATTCCTCTTTTTGAGAAGCCTGTAAGTTTAATTCTAATTGAATACAGTTATATGTGTTAGTAGCTTGGTTTTTGATTGATACTAGTGTATTTTGTCTCAGTATAATAGTACTGTTTCTAAAGAAAGCAAATCAGATGCATGGGCTGACAAGTCTTCGCTTAATACGGCTTCTCAATCTGGATTAGCTAGTGAGTATTCTCTTTTGTCAAAGAGGGAATCTATGTTCCATGATCGTGACATTCATCTTGAGTCTCGTTTCCAACCTTCTGGAGTATCATTGGATCCCACATCCTTAGGAATCCGTTCATCAGGCCTTGGGCGTACTAGTGCATCTTTTATTACCCAGGTTTGTTGTAAATTTCAATAACTTTGCATATCAATATTGTACATGACAAAAAGTTAAATATGTACTTTTTGTTATTATTCCGGCTCGTTCAAATTGCATTGAGTTTGCAAATTAAGATTCCCTAAGAAAAAGTTATAACATATGATTTGTGCTTGCAATGAGAGGTTAAAATGTCTGTTGATTATATTCTTTTTCACTGCAAAAGACATCCACATGGTGGGTTTGGGAGTGACTTGGAGTTTGCTGGGTATTTTTGGGCAGATTGGTTTTATGATAAGTTGGTGCGTGGCTTTGGTTTAGGAAATAAAAAGAATGTTTAGTCTTGTTAGGATAAGATTATCAGAGTAAAGAAAGAGGCAGGGGATAAGGAGCCTTCATTAGTAGCTCACTGACACAGTAACCTCCTGCCTCTAATTCTAGAAAGTTTCTGGTTGCCTTTGGTTGTTCGATAAGCATACAATTGTGGATTCGATTTGTTTCTTTCTGGCAAAGAAAAAACTGACGGAGACTCCCAGAGTTTTTCCCAGGAAACTATTGGTCCTGACTTAGTAGACCAGTGTCTTCACCTATTAGAAGAATGTGGATGGAAGGATAAGGAGATTTTGTGAATACCATAAGCAGAATCCAGCAATAGGGATTATTGACTCTGTCTGGCTCTGCCCCACCTTCTTGGGAAATTCACGTTAACCCACACTTACTCTCACAAGCAAGATACCCAGAAATTGGAAGTACCCATATGTTTTAGGTGTTGATCCTAATTACTGTCTATTCAACATTGAGCTATATTCTTCCTTGAATCATCTCATGGAGGCAGAAAAAATGGATCCCGTAATAGTTTGTTTAGAAGGAGATCCTCCGGCTTGCTATTGATGGGAATAAGGTGGGCATCCATTCCAAAACTGGGCAACATTTTGATCCTGGTTTTTGGACAATTCTACGTCGGACATCCTCGATGCAGTGCTAGAAGGACATTTATTGACGGGCTCCAACCGCTAGTGAAGGCAGAGATTTGTCTTCTCTGGCCACTAAGTAAATGAATTCCCACTGGCCGACTTCAGTTGCATGGGAGTTCGAGTCGAGAAAGGTTTTATTCAATTTATATTTTATAGACTACAAGGACCAGTGTTGAACTTTGCTAACTACTTTGTTGCATTAGTCTGTGTTAATGAAGTGTGGTCACTACTTGAGGTTGTTGGTTTGAAATTGATGCCGTTGAGAGATTTTAAACAGAAATTTTCAAGAATTCATAAATTGTTATGGTGGAGGGTCCGATATATGATTGAAACTTTCTGGTGTCTGGACTGTGATTCTGTGATATAAGGCAATATTTATGATTTCATCCAAAGTCAAAAGATATTGGTTGGTATCAAAAGAAACCTAGTTTCCAATTTTTACCCATTCATGCATGGTGATGTTAATTTTACTTGGAATATTTTTGGTTGGCCTTTAAAATAAATATTCTGACTGGCTTATGGCGTTCATTCCAATTATTGAGGCTATGTATCTTTTTTTGTATCCTCCTAGATTACGCAAACGATGCAAATTCCTTTATCTTATGCTGAGGATATCATTGGTGTCGGAGGATCAAATGTTGCATTCATTCGAAGAACTAGTGGTGCCGTTCTGACCATTCAAGAGAGCAGGGGACTACCCAATGAGATCACTGTTGAAATAAAAGGTACCACGTCTCAGGTTCAGTTGGCTCAGCAGTTGATTCAGGTATTGCTTTATTTCCAATAATTTATTTCTGATTTTACAAATTAGTGAGGATCGTCTTTATGCAACTATTTTTTAATCTAGAATTGTATGATTGATAAGTTGACAAATGTAAATTCGTTTATCATCGGGATTGATAAACTAGGGCGACAAACTTAGTGAGGATCATTGATAGAAGTCAATGATCGGTGCATCGACCTCCCTGATCTGCGCGTAAAATGATCCCCCCGATATTTGATTAAATCCACTCTTAGATAAGAAATGATTGCGCGATTGAAATATACAAAGAAGTATTTTTTTTTTCTTTTGTGGTGTAAATGTGCATCTACCGTGATGAACAATATCCTTTATGTTTGTTTTTTTTTTTTTGTAGGAAGCTATGAACAATGATAGGGATCCTATAACCAGCAGCTATGGTAGGCCGGAGTATGGCTCGAGATTATCATCATACTCTAACGTCGGTTCATCTTACCCGTCTTCATTGTCTTCACAATCATACGATGATCACGGATATTCAGGTTACGGGGGCGGCTACTCTAGTTTCAGGCTGTGAGTCGTCTATTTGTTTTGGTACGTTCTTCACTAAATCACTCCTTCAGATAGTTTTGATTGAGGAAGAAAAAAAAAACGACTGTTCGAACGTATTTCGTGTAAAGTTGCTCAGATTAGTCTTCGCTTTGCGTATTTTTGATATTCTATCAAAATTTGTTCCATCATCTTTGGTTAGTAATTGGCGTGTTTCTTTTTCTTTTTTAAACTAGTCTTGTGATTTCTATTTTTGACAAAAAAAATTCGAAACTTTTCCGTCTTTCCTTGTTTATTAGTTCGAAGACGAGTAAATAGAATCGGCCAAAATACTAATGTGCTCTCGATGCATTGAGTATCGAGGGGCCGAGTAGCCAGGGCGTAGCGGAAGTATGAACCTCAAAGTTGAGTTCGAAGATGGAAAAATACTTATTAAACATCCTCGTTACAAGGTGACGCTTGAGGGTGTGCTTGCCTACGCACTTGAGTTTTATCGCGTTGCAAGATTTCGGGCTCTGCTCTTCATTCGAACGCATAAAGGGTTTCATCTAAATCTAGCATACTTTTTTTTCGTTTTTGTTTTTCAATTCTGAGATAATTTCACAGCAGCAAATTTGCTGAGTGAAAATAATAAAAGAAGGCAAGAAAAAAAACTGCAAATCAAAACATTTGGTAAAAAATAAAAAAAAATTGAAATTTGAATAAATACGTTCAAAAAATCTTAAATTAAAAAAAAAAAAAAAAAAAAAAAAAAAAAGATTTTGATACGAGACTAAATGTCGATGCAGTTTTCGCACCACACTTTCAAGTGGGGGTCACATGTCACTTCAGTGCGAGAGTATTTTTTTTTAATTTTTTTTAAATTTATCAATTTTGTAAGAATATATGATCAGAATAATTCAAAACTTTTTCAACATATTTATATTATGTTAAGAGTATATTCCGAAAAGTTTAACAAATTTAAAAATTTACATGATTTATTAAAAATGAGTACGGTCAAAATTAAAATAATTAATTAAAAATATATAAATCATTCAAAATTTGTAAAAAATTTCAGATAAATAATTCTAATATTGATTTTTACATTTTTAAAAAAAGCTAAAAGATTTTTTCTCTGTATGTGTATATATATATATATATGATCTTACTAAGAATAGGTATACTATTGAATTTTCATGATTTTAATATTTTGGGAACATTCTTTTTTTTAAACCAATTTGCAACTTAAATGAAAATATTATAAGAGTTTATAATTAAAGTTTTAAAATTTGTAGATGATGTACATACTTTTAATAAACCTGTGATCTTTTGAAATTTATGAAATTTTCTAGAATATCTTTTTATTATAGTGTAGATATGTGAAAAAAATTTAAAATTTCAATCTTATATTATTAAGAAAAAAGATTTAAAATCTATCATTTTTAAAAATAATTAAAAAATACTCACGCACTGACGTGACAAACAGCCTCTCGGCTGAGAGTGTGGTGCAAAAGTTGTAATGACATCAAGTCCATTGTTAGAGTTTTTTTTTTATTATTTACCCCAAATCAAAATCCAATCTCGTCTAATTAAATTCAATTTATACATTTTAGTCCCCAAATCATATTTTTTAATTGCAAAATTACTTTACAAAATCCAATGTTCTAGAAAATCAAAATATTATGTATTGTTGTCTGATTTTTTTCAATTTAGTGATGCCGTAAACTAAATTAGTTTAATGTCCGGACGCAATAACACATGGATTCTCTTAGAATTTACAAACAAATATAGTTATGGAAATCATAATTTACTAATTAATCTTTTTTAAATACACCTAAATGCCTAGACTTGGTCATCATAATTTACTATTTCATAGTAGCAACATTCAATTTGTCATTAGAATATGGTAAGTGTTCGTATTGTAATATATACATACATACAAAGAAAACGACGATTTTTTTAATTAGTGATAAATGTTGTGTATATATAACAAGTTGTGCAACTATTGGTGAATAATTATAATAAATTATAAAAAATAAAAATAATACGCCAGTTGCATAATAAATCAGACGTGTAAGCATGATGAACAAATGTGTTCTCTTTTGTTGTCTGTGTTTTAGGTTGTAAGACGATTAAAGATGAATTACTTATTGCATGGCATAATTAATTCGTATAAATAATTATCAAAATAAATTATAATAATTAATTACACACGTGATCAAAGGGACACAAATCTCAATTAACATGTTATGTGCTAGGAAATAAAAATGGCGATTTTTTTAAAAATAATGCTAAATGTTGTCTTTCTATAACAAGTTGTGCAACTATTGATAAATAATTATAATAAATTATAAAAATAAAAATAATATGCCAGTTGCATAATAAATTAGACGTGTAAACATAATGAATAAAAAATTTCTATTTGACTATCTGTGTCTTAAGGTGGTTAAAGATAACTTACTTATTACGTGACATAATTTATTTGTATATATAATTATTAAAATAAATTATAATAATTAATTACACATGTGATCAACGAAGGGACCCACGTCTCAATTATTTGTTTGTACACACAATAAACGTTTATTTAATTTTTTAACTTAAAAGAAATTAAATAATTTACGATTCTTAGGTTAAAGAAAAAAAAAAGTTAAAATATTTGGTTGGAGTATTTAACCTATTTAATTGACTTATGATTTTGTTATTGTTAAGCTTGTACTTATTTTAATATTGTTTATTTTAAATTTGCCATTATTTCTATCTCCTTCGATTGTGTGACATTGATACTTTGTTATTTAGCTATTTTTGTTTCTAGTGCTAGCATTATGTGTTGACATTATGTGTTGTTTAATCTTATATTTGTAACTATTTGCCTTTGTTATTTATATTGGGATTCGGATCTAAATAGGATGTCACATGTATATGTTATGAATTAATTATTCGATTATTGCATCATACAGGGATATATTTGTGGAACATTGATAGTCGATACAAATTACAATACATATGGGTCATTCTTTGGTTACGAAGTTTGGATCATATTGTAAAAAATTGGTAAATTATTGAAATTTGAGATCGAAATTCAATCAATCTTTATTTTTATTTTTATTTTTGCGCAATCGCAATATAAAATTAAATTCAATCTATTTATTTTAAGATAATTGTAGAACAAAGGTTATTTGTTGGAGGGAAAAATGGAGAAGGCTTTGTCGTCATTGGAAATAACTTTTTGAGTAGAATAATTTTCAAATAGTCAAAATGATTTAATAATAATTGTTTTTCTTAATTTTGAAAAAAAAAAAAAAGTATCAACAGTGAACAAAATGGGTTAGATTTCAGAGCTAGCTATCAGACAATGCTAGACTTATCTTCTGACGTATCGAATGCTAATTGGTACAATAAATATTATCATAATTATTTTAATTATAATATATTAAAAATATTTTAATAAGATCAATTAAAACTGAACACGCCAGAAAGTAAATTAAGAGAATATGTTAAGAAGATAAACATTGCATTACTCATCTACTAACTATGACTTGAAAAATTCATTGGTCTGCTGCTACAAAGATAGTTCCAACGTATTTACTAAAATATGTGTCAAAGAAATAACTTTCTCTTCATTTATCCACGAGTCCCGATATTTTTTTGTGGGTCGGTTTTGATTATTGATAAACGAGTCTGAGTTGAGTTTCGAATGTTTGTTGGTAAAAAAAACTGATTCAATCTGATAATTAATATTAAATTAAAACATAAAAATAAAATACGCAATAAAAAATAGTTTTGATTTATTTTTATTAAATATAGTAGAAAATTTTAGTTTTGTATTTATTTTCCAAATTTTAAATTGAAAGCAAAAGAACAATTGAATTCTAATGCAAATATTTTAATAATTTGAATTAAATAATTATAACTTGACACAAAATAAAAAAAACATTAAAAACCCAAATCAAATCAAAAGATTTTGGATTGAGTTGGAAAATAATCACCAAAAACTAGATCTCGATTAGTTAAAAAAGTCACTCATGCTCATCCACTCATTATGAATATTAGAGTTTAGTAACTCAAATTTGATGATCCATACAATTTATTGATTTAGGGTAAAGTTGATGAATGATGGAATGGTCCAAAAATGAAGAGATATGCTCCCACTCTCGTTCTTGTTGCCCATCTTTTTTTGTTCGGATACGGGAAGTCGCTTCTCTAATTCATTCTCTATTTTTCTAGCTCTTTGTAAAATTGTTTTTCCGTACCGGTGATAGGTCGATAAGGGTGTCAAAGTTCGACTGAAATAGATGTTGTCGACTACTCTACGATGACAAAGATGACATGTCGATTAAGAGAATGGAAATTTGTTTATAAGTAGTAGTTATTTGCAGTAAAACATTATAATAAATCTTTCAAATGTTCAAACATTTTTAAAAATTTTAGATTATTGTCTTATATTGTCGTAGATGTGCTATAAAAATTTAGTCATTTTGATAACATTTAATTACTAAAAATATTTTTTAATTAAAAAATTAGGTCGTCTGCTCGCCCTTCTGCAGACTTTCGCAGTGGTTTATCATGTCTTTTTAATCAAAGTTTTTTTTATCTATTTCTATTAAAATTATGGTTTTTTTTATAACTTTTACCCTATAAATTTAGGTGTAATAATGCATACATCTTAATTTTACAATGCCAATTGACCTCTAAACATTTCATTTAATTATGAATAAAATTACTTTTTTAATAAATTAATCCATGAGAGGGACCAAATTAAAAAATAATAGTGTTTGAGTATAAATTATATTGTTCGTTATTGCTAGTAGTTTTTGGGTTAACATTTCAATAATTTAATTATTTATTTAACTAAGCAAATACAATACAACTTGTCTTTGTACTTGGCCGTTAGAAAAGTGGACGGCCGGACGGTAGAGTTGGTGGACAGAGACATTTTTTGTCTTTTTCTTTATTTTATTTTATTAATTAATTTATCAATTTTTAAGTATTAAAATTTAAATGAAAGGGTGTGGCAAAGATATTGCTTCGTACAACAACGTTATTAACCACGTTTTTTTTGTTTCACAATCACATAATCTCAGTTAGGAATATTTTATTATTTCTAAAATTCATTTATTAATTATTGCTACTATTGTTTTTATTATTTATAATTAACTCTACCTGGAAAATGAAGAGTAGGAGTGTGACAATTTGTCTGAGAAAGTGTTCAATTCTCACATCTCTCGTGAACAAAGAAAGTGTTCAATTCTCACATCTCTCGTGAACAAAATGTTCACGGGAGATAATTGATAAATGAGATCGCAACTTAACGAGCTTAGTGTATTTTTGGTATATTTAAAGAAGAAAGTTACGTAAGATCTAAGTCAAAATGGACAATACTGTATTGACAGATTTAGATACAGTCTGATGAAATTATATTTTTTTTATTTGGTATGAAATTGGAAATGATGAGTAGGAGAGAAGTGCACGGCTTCCCTGCGCTACAAGAAAAAATAAGTCATGACCTCCAATGTGGAGTAGTTCTTTGTAGACGCAGTTAAAAATCTCTCATCTCTAGTCTACTGAGTCACTGTGACTTACCATTCCACAAACAGTCAGGCCGGGGTGTGAGAGCCCTGAAGACGAGAGATTTCGTCTTTTGGTAACAAACCAGAAAAAAAAACCCATGAAATGCATGCAACTGCAAGTAATAAATAAGGTAACAAGGCCATTTTGGTCGATTACTATTGTTTATTTATGCAACGTCTACATCTTTCATCTTCCCACAGACTGTGCTCCACGTACAACATCATTGAAAAATATTATGTAGGAGAGACAGTGGAGGAGAGAGATATATATAAGAGCCTAGGAGATTAGATTTTAGAGAGAGAGTAGAGTGAGGGAGTACAGAGATAAGAGGGAGAGAAGGAGTTCGACGATAAAAGGTCTGTGGGAAGAGAGAGAGAGAGAGAGAGAGAGAGAGATGGAGATATCGTTTGCAGCAGAGAACGAAACGCCATTCTTTCAGTTGCCTCTATACACAGAAGCTCCCATGGACAACGCTTTGGAAGATTACAATCTCTACTGGGAAACAAACTCTCTCTTCCAAGAACAAGTTATCGACGAAAGGTACCTGGTTTTATGATCTCAAACACTGAACTTGACTAAAAACATTTTTTGTTTATGATCTCAAACACTCAAACTTGATATAGCAGTTGGGGAGTCGACGATTTGCTAAATCAGTACTACGACGCAAGCTCGTCGGACGGAGCAACATTATCGCCGGTGGAGGCCTCGAAGAACATCGTCTCCGAGAGGAACCGGAGAAAGAAGCTCAACGACAGGCTGCTAGCTCTTAGAGTAGTAGTTCCAAATATCACCAAGGTAAAAGAAACCCTAGTTTATTATTATTTTTTTTTAAAAGAGAAAAAAAATGAAAATGACAGTCTCCCATTTCCAGTTATGGAGCAATAAATGAAGATAATCCTGACAATGAAGTTTGTTTCAAATGCAGATGGATAAGGCTTCTATAATCAGAGATGCGATAAAGTACATAGAAGAACTGCACGAAGAAGAGAAGAAAATGCAGGCTGAGATTATGGAGCTGGAGAATGGGAGAATACAAAAAAGCACTTCCCGTGCCGCCATTGATGAACATTTGGCTGCTCCAGTCAGACCAGAGACCAAAAAAAGGAAGAAGAAGGCTCATCCGATTCTGAATTCTGACGAAGAAATGAGTTCCCCCATTGAAGTTCTTGAGGTCAGCACCTCATCTTCTCTCTCTCTCTTCTCTCTCTGTTTCTCTCTCTAAAACAGCGTCTGCGTTTCTTCACAGTTAAGCTTGACAAGCCTCGGAGAGAAGACAGTGGCAGTGAAGGTGAGATGCAGAGAAAAGAGAAGAACAGTGGTGAATATTTGCAGGATTTTCGAATCATTGAAGCTCAAAGTGATGACCTCTAATATCACCTCTTTTTCAGAAACCATTTTGAAGAGGATCTTCGTGGAGGCAAGTTCGATCCTCTCTACGCTTCTAGTTTTGAAATTTGAACTATTTTTCACACAAAAAATAGACCCATAATATGGTCACTAATACCCTACAAATCAAAGGAAAACACTAGGGTTTATAACCACGAGTTGGGGAGATATGATTTGAAGTTCTCCAAGATAAGCTCCTTTGGTCGGAATGTGTGAAAATGAAAGACAAGGGTCAACGCAAATGTTTCAAGTTCTTGAATTTTAGGTGGGATATACACTAGTTAATCATTTTTAGATAATTCACAAGCAATTCATTTCAATATTATCTGTTCTAGATAAAAGTTTTCACGACTTTATTCTTGAACTATATCAAAAACGTCTTATATCGGTTAAGGGTGATGATGTGGGAATCAAATATCGCTCCCCATCGTCTAATGGATCGTTACAATATATATATATTACTTTATTTTGGTTGTTGATTCACTGAAAATAACAAAAAAAAACTAAGGCAATTTACTCTTTTTCAAGAATAAAGGTAATATTATATTTGTTTCACATTTTTTGCAGGTCGAAAAAGACGAAATTGATGATTTGAAAATGAAAATCGAAGCTGCAATTGCGTCCCACAACAATCATTCACGAAGTTCTTGAGCTTCCATAAAATCAAATATTTATCAGACGGCCAAGATCTTGCCACCAAGCTTGTTTTTTTTGTCCTCTTCTTTTGCTTTTTTTATTATCGATTTTCCTCGTCTTGGTGGTGTTATGTTTCTCTCGAGACAGTCTCTATCAAGAATCTCTCACAGATTCAATAAAATCATCGGTCATTTTGTTGCCAATGTTTCTATATGACAATATTAACTATGAGAAACATTTCTTTGAATATATGTATTCACTAGGATTATTCGCTCGAGCCAGAGACAACACGAATTTATTTTAAGATATGGTCCATATGCATCGTACTATGCACGAATGATAATTATATGAATCAATCTATTTTTACCGGTTCTAAACGGTATGAGATTGTACACTCTCACTATAAAAAATCGACATTTGCAATCGATATGACAATGGACTGTCTTTGTCTGCAGAGAGCATTCTATTTCGTCATATGTTTAAGCTATGGTGATGGATTGCAATGGGCAGTGGCGACCGCGTCGATGAGAGCAACATTGGAGCTAATATTTCATTGAGCAGCTTGATCTCTCCTAGTCACAAATTAGGGACGTCATTAATAAAATATTAAAAATAATTAAAATTATTGATTTCATTGAAAAATGACATGTCAATCTTCCGAGCCTATACTCTTAACATATATAAAAAATATATTATAAATAATTATTTTAATTATAATATAATTAATATTAAAAAAATTAAAACTAGACATATTATAAATATATGTTAAGAAAGTATATTCTTATTCATAATAAATTAGTAGACCATAATGCAAATAAAGAGGGATCTAAGCTGTAATTATAGTTAATTAATCCATAATCATATGAAAGTGAACGGTTGAAATTTTATTTAAATATTATTTAATTCAACTGACACAATTATTGGAAGAACCGCCACCAAGCGGGTGAGTTGATCTAATTCTCCTTGTACTAAAAAGGCGAAATTTCTCACCCCCATAGCCTCTACACCTCGCCCCGACAACATATGGGGGGAGGGGAGGGGGTGTTAATCAACGTGACTCAGCAGCCCAAAAATGAGAAGCACGTACATGACACCACAAGGAGCAACTTCAACATTAAATGATTAAACTTTCACACTGCGGTGACGCAGACTTCGAACTTTAGCCCTTGTACCAACTCTACCACAACTCTACCACTGAACTATGTCTGTGCGGCGAGTTGATCTAATTAACCTTTCCAAACTAATAGTCAATCTATTTATTTTGAGGGTAAATAATAGGTGTAGTTGCATCATATATTTCTAATTTTAAAAGTTATATTTTTTAAATTCTATCATAATTTTAATAGATATTTTAACAATATCGGTTAATTTAACAAGCATCTTACAACAATTCATGCAAGTTATAAATCATAATTCGATCAAAACTCGTGTTTTCCCTAAGTTAACAAAATTGAAGAAATGCAATATTATTAACTCCCATTTTTTTCCATTTCTCCGCAAAGTATTCAAGCTAACCAAAAAGAAAAAAAAAAGTTGCTTACCGAATTAAAGGTATTGTCATCGATTTGCCTCGGATTTTGGATAGGTGAAAACTGGAGACAATAGTAAATAAGTTATTTTCTCCTAACTATCGTAACATGTTTTGCTATAGTCTAAAAAGAAAATTATGCAGGTTGCGATAAAAAACCAATATTATGCTGACAAGCTCGAGGGCTTCGTCTAACAAAAATAGGGTAAGTTTAAGGCGTTAATTTATGATTTTTGAAGTTTGATGTAATGATGGTAAATACTTTCATGGATAAATTATTATCAATTGTTTAACCTTTATTTTATAGAAATTTAATTAATAACTTTAGACAATTGTAAAAAAATATAGTTTATTTAAAATATTTTTTGAATAAATATGGACTTTCATTTCTAATATTTTTTTTGTGTACTCGTTACGACTATATATATAATTGTTGATTATATTTATCGGGTGTTTTAAAAATAGCTTTTGAGATTTTTCTTTTACATAGACAATATGAATAAGGTGGGGCAATTGCATAAATTTGTTACCGACTTTGACTCACAAACAAACATGTTTGCGTGCCCCTAGTAATCGATCCCCATTTGCCAAACGCACGTTTCAATGGCACGTGGTGACGTTCGAGTATGAACATACATCAACACCCGTTAAAACACATTTATTCATTTAACTCGCCGTTGTTTTACGTTGTAGAGAATTCTTATTTAACTTGCAGTCGGTTCTTGCATCTTAACACGATGTTTACACGTTGATCATTGATCGGTAAACTAATTATCGAGCCATGTTTGAGTATACGATGACAAAATTCATGAATCCGAAGTTGATCTCAAGAACTTGACCTTGGCATATTCAAGCCCAATGTATTTATTTATATTCTTGCTTTATTGGGATTCGAATTAAGAAATTATCGAGTATTTTTATCATACTTTCGTAACTATAAAGAAAATGAAATTATAAGGTTATTGATTTTCAGAAAAATGAAGAGTGAATAAATTAGGCAAAATTATGAGCATCCCATCCCCACCAACTCGGATGCAATGATGACAAGGGAGTGGGAGAGAAGGGTTTCAAACAAAAGCTTCGTAAATTATTATAATCAAGGCATTATTGATCTTGTATCCATGCAAAAACATGAAGTGGTAGTGGCCTTGAAATTCTCTCTCTGCCTCTTTCTCTCTCCCACTATTTGAAGACGATAATAAAAGAGAAAAAGAGCTTTGGAAAAAAGGGTAGTAGCATTCCTTGAAAGACGTGATGGGATTTGAGCTAGCAAAGAGAATCTATGTTGATTGTTTGTTGGGAGCTTGAAAAGAGAGAGAGAGAGCAAAGAGAATCTATGTTGGGAGCTTGAAAAGATCAGAGGGAGAGAGTGGGAGAGTGTGGGAGAGAGAGAGGGGAGAGAGGGGGAAAGAGGGAGGAGAGGGGAGAGGGGGAAAGAGGGAGAAAGAGAGAGAGAGAGAGAGACTGAGAGAGGGTAGGCATGTGTACGCCAACTTGGTAGGGCATGCAGTCTTCGACTTGAAAGAAAGTGTCGTTTCATCAAAAATAAATGTCGTTTTGCCCATGACATTCGATTCTGACATCGTTTCAACTCTCATTTACTAATCTCTATTCTGCTAAATATGCAAAAATTTACCCAACTGTCGATATAGTAACATATTATCTCGTATTTTCAGAAAAAAATAAAAGGCTTTTTATGCATTGAACAGCATTTGCTGGCTACTGAGACAAAAAATAACATTGAAATGTGAAAAACACAAAAGCAAAGGAAGAGCTCGAACCGGTTTGGTCCAATTCTTTAGTTGTTCTATGCTCTGGAAAGGGTGGCTCCTGCCCCTTATTTTGTTCTCGAGAAATGGGAGTCTAATTCCATATGCAAGCTTGTCCCAACCTCGCAGTTTATCATTTTTTGATGGATTAATTACCCTTAATTAACTACGCTTTAGGCAAACTTTTATTTATTAGCTTTGAAAAAAGATGAAAAATTTGGATGCTCCTTGGGATTGGAGAGAAAATAAATAGTGGTAGTAAATGATGGCATGGACTCTTTTTTTTTATTCTCTTTCTTTTTATAACTTTTTTTATTATATAATAAATACAAGTGGAAGACGTTCGCCATGGATTACAACACTACATAATTAAGAAATTATTTAAATAAATACAAATATTTTTTGAGAAATTGATACTTTTATTTTTAATTTTAATATAACTAAAGCGAGGAGAGAGAAAAGAGAATAGAGGCTTAGAGAGAGAGAGAGAGAGAGAGAGAGAGAGAGAGACTCAGGGGACTTCCAAGGCAAAAAGTTGCACGCCATAAGCTTTATTTTTCTTCTTCCCCAAAAATTTTGTACAAGGAGTAGGTGTGTTTCACGTTTGTGCCATTTTCAAACATGAACCATATGATCGGCCTCACTAATCCTGTTGCTAGGCAATTACACTCATCAAAATTGAGTTCAATTTCGGTCTAAGCTAGACCAAAACGGTTAGCCGAGCCACAATCTTAATCGTCGTATTGCGATAATTGTAAAAAATAAATAATTAGCGAAATCAACCCAAAGTTACAAAGTCTAGATCTCAAAAAGCTAAACTAAAACTACAAAAATAGACCATCCAAGTCTATAAATTGGTAATAATTAATGTAATTCAACTCATCAAAATGAAGACTGCTGACAATTTGTTGCAAAAAAAGAAGACAAAATCATAGAACTCCCACACATTATAAATACAAATTCAAAAGATACACTTTTGGAAAAGGGATACCTTTCTTTTGAAATTAGAAATTAATTTTGTCATTTTCTGTATTTTTAAAAACAATAATTTATAAAGTTGTAATGAATTTGTCAATCAAACATGCATTTTCAATTTGAGCTTCTATCGAGGAGGAATAAAGATTTAACTATACCATAACCATTTGTCCACAAGATTTTCAATTTGATCATTTTAAAGAATCAAAATAACACAAAATTTAATTCAAGGACTCTCAATCATCTTCGCCGAGTTTATATCGTCTCTGCGCGTTATAAATGCGGAAAATGAAAAGGTAGAAATGATCAACTTTGCAAACCAATTTCAAAAACTTGGGGACCAAATCTATGACTTCCATTCAAAAGTGCATTTCCTTGAAGATTTGCATCACGTAACTTGTAAAAAAAGCACCCTTTTTTAAAAAAAATAATGCAGTCTAGTTTAAGCATTCATCATCTAAATCCTATAATCGCGAGAATAAAACAAAATATAAAACCGTGACTAACCCGTCATCACTTTTGCAAATCTTCGAGCTTTCTAACCGATGCACAAAAAAGAAATTCAAGCTTCATCAAATGTTTGATCAATTATGGTCGATCAAACAAAGTATCTCATAAAGTTTGATCGAATTCCTTTTCCTGTCCACCAGTTGGTTAATCTAAAGGAATAAGACTAAATTACATCCAACTTTTTGAGATGAATAGAATTAATTTTTCAATAATTTGACAAGAGAAGAGAGTATATAAATCATCTCAAGATGATGTGAACACAAATAGTGAGTTAATAAACAAAGTAAGGTGCTTCTTTTGATTTCTCTATTTGGTATCAAAGTTAAAAAGGTTTCTCTGAGCTGATGACCTTAAACCAAAAGAGATAATCAAGACAAAAGGCTATTACAAACTCTGTAGAGAGAGAAAGAGAGAGAGAGACCTTGTAGAGAGACAGCATTCCTCCTCCAAGTACCAAAAAGCAACTCTCTGTCTGTCTGCACTCCTGCACAGCATTATTGACTCTTTTTCAGTCTTCATTTTCTCTCTCTTGACTCTTTTAAGAATAATCCAAACGTTTTTAAGCATTCATCAATGCATAAAAACAACAAAAAAAGACATCATAAAGGGGCAAAATAATCCTAATTCTCAACAACAAAGAAAAAAGTAATCTCCTTTTCCATCTCTCCTCACATTCTTACCCACTTTCCACCTCTTGTCTTTACAGCCTTTTTTGAATTTCTGCTGCCATTGCCTCTCCATTCAAAGACTTGATGTCTTTAAAGGTGGAAACCTCTTCCAGTCCTCAGTTCTCTGTACACCCCTTTTTCATTTTCTAATAAACAATATAAAAAAGCAAATATTTTGAAAACAACAAGGAATATATAGGAGGAATTCCGCATCAATTATTAATAAAGTTGCCAATTTTGCAGGTCATAGGACTTAGTACAGGTAATCATAATGTTTTTGATTCTTTGGACTATAGAATTATTAAAAAAGACATCCACATTACCTCTTTTTGACAGTGGATCAAAAAAGAGACTCCCTGCTACGTTCATCAAAATCTTCTTTTGCAGCTTTTCATAATAATGGGGGATAACTATTAACTATCTTTTCGGTGCATCATGCCATCAAATATAATATTATATAATTGATACATTGATTTACTCTTCCCAACCCTGAAAAAAAAAATAAAAACTATCATATTTAAAGACACTTTTCTAATGTAATCATAATTCCCATTCAAAAATACTATTATCTATTCTTGCCAAAGAAGTGCACTAGTTGGACGTGAAAAAAGTAACTGGGGTGGGTGTAAATATTCTGCAAGGAGGTTTATCTTCTGAATATATATAAACCCAAGAACTCAATCAAAGCTCTTCCATTTTTCTTAGAGAAATACAAGAAAACTAGAAAGAGAGAGATTATCTATAAAGGATGGTTTTTCTTCCTCTTCATTCTTAGAAATCACCTCTTCTCAGGCAAGTGAAAGGAGAGAGCAAGAATCTAGAGGTGGTGAAGGAGGTCTAGAGGGAGAAACACAAGAAAAACAAGGAAGTTAGAGAGAGAAACATAAGCTTTTTCTCAAAGGGGGTGTGTGAGGGGGTGGGATTTGATCCAAGTGATGCGATCAGGAGCTTCACAAGCGCAACAGACACTCACAGCCGAGGCTGCATCAGTTCTGAAGCAGTCTCTAAGCTTAGCAGCAAGGAGAGGCCATGGCCAAGTTACTCCTCTTCACGTTGCAGCCACTTTGCTAAGCTCTAGAGGCAGTCTCTTGAAAAGGGCTTGTCTCAAATCTCATCCTAATCAACCTTCTCATCCTCATCCCCTCCATGGCCGAGCTCTCGAGCTCTGCTTCAGTGTAGCCCTTAACAGGCTTCCAACTTCTCCTCCTTCACTCCATGGCCACCCTTCTCTCTCAAACGCCTTGATTGCAGCTCTCAAGCGAGCTCAGGCCCATCAGAGGAGAGGCTGCATTGAGCAGCAACAACAGCATCATCATCAGCAGCCTTTTTTGACCATTAAGGTTGAGTTAGAACAGCTTGTAGTCTCAATCTTGGATGATCCAAGTGTAAGTAGGGTTATGAGAGAAGCTGGGTTTTCAAGCACTTCAACCAAGAACAATATAGAAGAGTTCTCAGTTTCTTCCATTTTTCACTGTTACAGTAACAACAATGGTGATAATTTACCGCCTGAAATCATTCATCCCACCAGTTTCTGGCCTATCCGTTTTGTTTCTGACTCTTCTGGCCAAAACCAACTTCTCTTTTCACCTCTCAAGAAAAATCCAATCTCTCAATACTCAGATTCTGCACCTTTCAAAGAAGAAATCACCCTGGTTTTTAATATTCTGACGGGGAACAAGAGAAGGAACCCTGTCATAGTTGGTGATTCTTTCTCTATAACTGAAAGCTTCATGTCAGAGCTAATGAGGAAGATCAGAAGAGGAGAAGTTCCTAATGAGCTAAAATCTGTTAAGATTGTTGAGTTTCCTCATGCACCAGTTCCTTTGAAGTGCATGAAAAAAGAAGACGTGAAAACAATGATCACAGAGCTGAAAAAGAACGTGGATTCTCTTACATCAAGAGGAGCTGGAGTAATCATCTATGTAGGAGACTTGAAATGGCTAGATGAGGGGGGTGGAGATATAATTTCTAATTATAACCAAGTTGATCACCTTGTTGCAGAAATAGAAAGCTTAGTATCCAACAATGGCGGATCCAAAGTGCGGTTAATGGCTTCTTCTAGCTATCAAGTATACATGAAGTGTCAACTGCGAAAGCCTCCTCTTGAAACTCAGTGGGTTCTCCAAGCAGTTTCTGTTCCATTTGGTGGACTTAGCTTGAGCCTCAATGCTTCCAGGTATAGGTCGCTTTTCCTTTTTTTTTTCTTAATTATCATCCTGTTAGCATCATTCAGTTTATTTTAAATGTATTAGAAAATAATTTTGCCAGAATCTTCAAATAAAACCCACCATTGTGCTCATTTTTTTAAGCTTTTGTCATCCTCTGCTTGAAGAAAGAACCGCACAGTGAAAATAAAAATAAGCATGGCTTGTGAGACAAAAAAACAGTTGTCCTTCATGTTTCCTCTTTTTGTGACAAGACATGCACGTACTGATAAAATGACAGATATTTACTCTAAAAATTAATTAGGAGAAAAAAAATAATTTTTGCCTTTTTTTTTCTGTTTATTTTTTTTTCTCTGACCCTAGTAGCACTCCAAGTTAAGCGAACGAAAAACAAGACTAGCAAGACTTCATCTTAAGGGATAAACTGATACTACGAAAAAAAAACACTTGTATGATTTATTATTTCTATTACAAGTCCTATGCAAAAAAGTACTGTACTCTCTACAGTGTTGAGAAAGATTCAAAGCTTGCAACGGTTGAAACTAGGCCATTCACAAGCAAAGAGAAGCAAGAGAAACTTACCTGTCGTGTAGACTGCTCTTCGAATTATGGAAGGGAGATTCAACAGTTAAAATTAAACCATCAGAAACAACTTCCCCTTTGGCTGCAGCCTCCTGGAATTGAATCTGAAGCCAGAGTATGTACGATAAACTTCAAGTCAAATTACTGACTAACAAGAACAATATATAGCATTGATTCTTATTGATGTCAATCACTAATTGGTACCCAAAACATCTTGATTTAATTTGAAAATCTATGAGTTGAGGGAAAAAAATAGATTCATTTTATAAAAATGTAGTTCTTTCCAGAGATTTCAATAGCAAATCAATGAAGATTTGTTCAATCTAATTGGTTTTATATTAATTTCAGGATGAGCATGTAAGGACGTTGAACAAATCATGCGACGGCTTGCAACAATGTAATGAGAGATCAATTGGAAAAAAATTGTCAGATGTTTCATCCTATCCTTGGAAATCAACTTCCAATAATACCATGCTCAATGACTCGAGTTCCATCCATTCAAGGATCAACTTGTCTCGAAGATCCTTCAATGCTAGATTTAGAAGACAGCAATCTAGCACTATTGATTTCAATTTTGCGAATGAAAGAAAAGGAGATGAGAAGGTATGCTTTAAATCTCTCAAGAACTTGGAAGAAAAGACAGTGAAAACTACTCTTGCTCTAGGAACTTCCCTCTTCTGTGATTCGCAAAACTTAAAGATGGAAAAGAATAGAGATAGAAAACTAAGAAAAGATCATGTTTGTAAAATATTGACAGAAAATGTGCCTTGGCAATCAGAAACAATTTCTTCCATAGCCGAGGTGTTGGTCAATTCGGAACTTTCAAATCAAGGAGCTTGGATTTTGATACACGGAAATGATTCTGTGGGAAAAATGAGGTTGGCAAGTGCAGTGGCAGATATTGTTTTTGGATCAGTTGATTTTCTCCTTCATTTAAACTCAAGGAAGGAAATGGAAGGAACCCCCAGATCTGAAATTCTCAACAAAGCCTTGAGAAGAAACGGAAAGCTTGTCATCTTGATCGAAGATACGGATTTGGCCGATAGACCGTTCGGAAAGTTTTTAACTGATGGATTTGAGAGTGGAAACTGCAGAGAACTGAATCAAAAAGGGGAAGGTTTTGGCCAAGCTATATTCATTTTTAGTAAGGACGATCCTATAGATAGTGAAGATAGGAAGAACAATCAGATTTCCTCAGTTCAAATGATCCTCAAAGTTAAGCGTAGTAGTTTTGGAGCAATCAATCCAGAAAACAAGCGCAAAGCTTATTGGCATCTTTCAAACAAAAACAAGCGATCTAGAACATTTGAAAAGGAAGAAAACTCCCCGAAAAGCCTCTCAAGACAATCAAGCTTTAACATCCTAGATCTCAATCTCAAAGCAGAAGAAAACGAGGAAATCGAAGAAGAACCTAGGGAATTCAGCCCAATCTCAAGCGATCTGACTCTCGAAACGGCAACAGATTCCCACTCTGCACACGGACTCCTGGAATCGATCGAAAACCACTTCACATTCAAGCGAAAACCCCATCAGAATCAAGAGATCGAAGAGATCATCATTTCGAAATTCAAAAAAGCATCAGAGGAGACCATCGGGAAGCAAAAATGGGATCAATTTTCAATCGAAGATGATGTTATCGAGGAAATTGCGCTAGGGTTTGGCTCTTTCTGCAACGTCTCGTTCGAAAAATGGGTGCGAGAAATTTTTCAAACGAGCTTAAACAGGTGTAGATATGGCGGGAAAGAGGGGGTGGAAATAACGCTCTGTTTGGATGGCAATCAAAACTCTTTATTGGAAAAACGGTTTTTGGGCTCTTGTCTTCCTAACAACATTGAAGTTGCCTTCTTAGACTGAACAAAAAGTGTTTTGTTTTCAGTCTATTTGTAAAACTACTTATGGCAACAGCAACCTCTTTGTATTTCGGTTTTTTCTCTATTTCTTCAATACAACGTGGGAGTGGTTAATTTTCTGTCTAGCTTTTTTTATTTTCATTTCGAGTAGTGCAAAATTTAACATCTAGTCGTATTATGTAATTTTTATTGTAACGAAATGCAATGCATTATGACATGCAATGCGGGATTTTGTTCATTTTCTATAACGTGACAAAGCTTTTATATTTTAATTAATTTGAAGATGGAAATGAACGATTATAATTTATCTGATGTAACGAGTTATGAAAATTATCGACTAACACCATGTTTTAAGGGTATTTTCTAGGTTTAAGTTTTAATTGTATCGATTATTAGTTCAGAGTAAATGTGTTTTTCATTTATAAAAAAATAAAAATTTACAATGTAGTACATTATTGAAAAGGTAAAATAATTTAATTTTGATGTTAGATGTCAAACTATTTTTGTCATAAACAGATTAAAATTCAATTTATTAGTGCAAGATTTAATTAGTCCCTAACCATGTTGTTTGAGTCTAGAATTTAAAATTAAAAATTAGATATTTTAAAATTGAATAATATTGATTTTTTTATTCAAATAATGAATTTAAACCATAACATTTGAGGTTATATAAGAATAAATTTCAATTCTATTATTATATTTCCAATCAAAATCAACAATTTACAGTTATTGTAATTTATTCCGTACAGAGGAATTATCCTCTAAATTAAGTAGGTGTATTCCTCGAATTTTGCTTTGAAATATGTTAATTATTTGAAAATCCACCATAATCTTGATTTGGACACAGCTCCACCAAGTTTTAAGCTCTAAAAATCAACCAAAAAAGAGATGTATATTTCAAAGTTTTGTGAAATTAAAATAGATGAAATAAATTACAAATAATCTGAAAAATGTCACACCTAGGTGCAATCTCAAAATAGCACAAGGGTACAGCCAAACCATAAAACCTAAATTCACATATAACCACCCTCGTCTCAAAGCGACAACTTCGACATAATTATCCTACATCAATCTATCCAAAGTAAACAATAAACGAAATTGCACATTTAAGTCAAAAACTCTACGCCGGAATGATAAAAGCGACAAAAATTCAAAGACAAACCAGTATTTTTCGATAAGAAAGCTCACAAAATTTGCATTATTGATGTGAATTATATCAAGAAGTTATTACAGAGCTAAGAACTTGCAGAGGGAAAGAGAGAAGCTATGGCTATATCAGTAAGAAAACTGAGGGAGGGATGGTCAACAAACTCTGAAAGCAGCTACTATACAAAAGATTTAGTGTCTATAATTTACACTTAATGGAGAATAAAGGGTAGGCTAGAAATATACCAAAGGGTGATTTCAAGTAATAATTTCTCACCCTATAGAGCAATGCATTTCATTGGTAAAAGCCAAGCAGAAAACAAGATGCACAAGGAAATTGACTAAAATAGAGCAAAATGATGGGTAAAAAGTGATTTAAGGTTGCAAATCAAATAAAGGTTTTAGTCTTCTCTCTACCTCGTTGCTTTGCAGATTAATTTCTTCGAGAACCATGGACAATGCCGACTTGCAAGAATCCTCGTTTCTGAATGCTAGGGTCCATCGCCCATCCACCAAAGGTTTTGTTGATGCTTTTGCAGAGATACCATATTTTGTAGGATCCATGAACGGTAAGATTGATGGACGAATGCGAAAATGCAACCATCTTAGGTGTTTACTGTCAATTTTAGGCTGTTAGGAGACAAAAGAAGATGATGAGTTATGAAGATAGTTTCAGTCAAGATGAGATTTAAAACATTCTACGCATGGTTTAATAATTAGACTAATAACTTGTTAGATAAAAGACAGTTCTCATTGAAAGGGTTTTGGGACAGGAAAGTGATGAGATTCTACCTACAGATTAGATGAATGAACAAATTATAAATTTCTGTAAATCATAATGTTCCTTCGTCGATCCTATGCACCTATTTTTCAACTGCTAATTCATTCTCTACTATTCTACTCTTTCGTTTATTTTTATCAACTCCAAATTTTCATTAATCGTTGTTCTACTAATTAACAAGAATCAATTTGCAACTTAATTGAATACAGATCAATTTTTCAATTCTTATCTAAAAGACCTTTAAAAATGCACATGGGGAAGGGAAGGGCATTGTGAGAGGATTATGTAAAGTTTAAAATTTCAAGATAGCAAAGTAATTTTTTTTTTCTAATTGCTTAACCTCGTATGCCATATCAAAAGCCTTAACAAGGTTGTTAAATTCATGGTGATCGAGAGAATTAAATGTAATATGAGAGATAGAAAAATCCCAATTAAGTAATAAGTCATACATTTGAGCCAGCCAGAGGAGCAGCAACTCGAACAACTCCACAGTGCTGCTTCAAGGGCAGCTCTTCTGCTAAGATCATCCAACCCAAACTTCCAATAGAAACTGCAAGAAACTGAAAATGACGTTCTTTGCCTCTCTCAAACGCAACTCTACAAGGCAGTGCATCAACTGCAGATAGCAGCAAGAAGACTTATTATCCACAAAAAACATTTTCACAAAGCATCTCAACTTTTTAGATCATTTTGTACAGCACTCAAATGAATTGAAATAAAATATAGTTTTATTCTGGCGATAGCAAATTTAAGACTGACCTAGTTTTATTTCAGAACCTGGTTTAGGTCCTGAAAAATCAACTCCTGAAGCTTTGGCACGGAAAGATTCAGGAACTTTTGCGGAAGGAAGAATAGAAGGTTGCTCCAGTAAAGCCTTTCCAAGGGAGAACATTTGAAGTTGATGTAGAAGTACAAACACCTAAAATGAGCCAAAAAAAAAAGAATTGAAAAGAAAACAAGAACCAAGTATAAGTAAAAAGCATAAAAAGCTCAATAGTATTTTTCCATAGAAAAGGTAAAACCTCCACTAGGATAAAATATTTTTCATAAAACATAAAAACGAAACATAGAGAATTAAGGAAACAAACACCTTTACTAGCTCCCACATTTGCTCACCAGAAGCAAACGACGATTCAGCATGAATATCATCTGCAATAAGAATATCAACTTTCAGTATTTAGACTAACATCCTCATCCATAAACAAATCTTTCCAAATTAATTCAATAAAAATAAAGTACTTCTAAAATGCTAGATTGAATCTTACATTCAGGAGAAGAGTTTTGTGTCGACATGAGTATGCACTTTGGTTCTTTCCTTGGAGATGCTGCTTCGATAGCTAGAAAAATCCTTTTTATCAGAACCATTATAGGATTTTGCCTTTTTTCTATCACAATAATACATATACATACCTCTTTTACATCGACCCCACTCTTCAGAAAGGATAGGTATGACTAGATCTGGCCACATTCCTCTACTTTCCTTTAAAAGAGCACTAGTACTATTCTTGTACGAGTCCTACGCATTAGCAAGATAACAGATAAAGGGATGAAGCTAAAATAAATAATTATGAATTTCAAGAAATCACAATTTGTTAATAGATGTATTTCAGGCATCTCTTAGAACTTCCTCCTCACATTATTTTGGGGGGTGCCATGAGGACATCGGGAACCTGGTATTGCTATCAAAGTTCAATAGCATGCTTGGAAAAGGATTCCAATGATGATCAAAAGGAAAAATGAACCCCTTATTCGGCCTTTGGAATCATATGCTTGGGAAGAGAGAGGAAAAATGGTAAACATCTTCTAACAAAGTAAATTTAGTTATCAAGTCTAAAATTATATTTTCAATGGGGGCAAAAATCAATCCACCTGAGCAAGAAAGTCACTAATCACATTGTCTTTGTTTCATATAGTTCATTTCCCAAATTTTGAAAGCTAATTGAGAATTTTGTGGAGGAACAGAATTTTTCGGACTTTTATGGGATTTATTACTAAGGGTAATCATGGGATCTCCGATGACAAATCATTCAATTGTACAGCCACATGAGGAAAATTTGGCTTTAGGTTGGTAAAGGATCTCACTATTCAAAATGCAAAAAAATTACTGCTTCATAGGGCAGCAACTTTGATACATGTTAAAAATAGGTGCAGAGAATTTAATTTATCATCATTACTAAAAAAATCCAAAAAAATTATTTCTTAGCGAAAAGGATCTTATCCCTGTTGCATTAACTTATGAAACAATGGTTTCTACTAAAAATAATCTCAAAGGACATTCATTTGAAATGTAAACACTGCCACAATCTCAAGAATCTACTAAAAAAATTGACTCACTTTCAACAGTCTAAGATGACTACTGTTGAACTCTGCCTCACCATAAGGAAGCAACTGCCTTAAAAGCCATCCTCCATGCCACAGTGTCTCTGCTGGTATACTTGAACGACAGAAGAGATTGACCAAGACATCTAGCACCTGGAACAACAGATAAAATAGCTCAATCAACTATGAATATATAAGAGCTGACGTTCAATCATCATTCTAGAAAAAGCAAACAAAACCAGTGAAATAAGATATATGCAAAGTGGATTTCTCTGAAGTATTAGCAGATAAAAAACAGAAACCACATTTCCTGGCATATATAATACAAAAAATAGTGGGAAAACAAAATTTTCTTGACTGACGGAAGTAAATTTAAATGAAGCAATTTTTTATCTAAAGTATTCTTGTTAACTAGGAATAGATTTTTTTTATATTTTTAATAACCTGCAAAAATCTTTTATAATGTAATAATATATATTGATATGTTATGAAAGTTAAGACTTATTTTTTCTTAACTAAAGTAAATGTGATTTTATAGTAAATGAGGAATTAGTTTCTTCAAGTATTAACTGGCTTAAAACTTCATTTCCACAGTTATTATTTCCTTTAAGAATTTTCTTTAATTATATTTCAATTGTGTATAAATATTTTACCGTCTGAATAAAATAATATGAAGCAATATTCTCTGCACCTATTTTTAACATGTATCAAAGTTGCTGCCCTATGAAGCAGTAATTGTTTGTCTTAGTGAGTAAACTACGGAGAGAAACGACACAAAGGGTGTGTGTCCATAGATGGACTCGCGATGCTTGCCTTTGTGCCCACAGAGAAGCCTCACTCGCTCTATGGGTCCATGATCTTTGACATTCCACTTGAATCCCTAATTTTATACTTCTACTCACATTTCTTCACAGTTGGATGCCAGAATTCAGTCACCATAATTTCTAGTTCTCTAGTTCAAAGTGACATGTTCTCTGACATCAGTCACGCAATCACTCAAATTATTATTCCCTCTGCTTCTTTGCTTCTGATTCATTTGACAATTACAGAGCAAAATTATTTTTAATGTTTCTACATTTGAAATCAGAAGAACTATGGTAAAGTCACGGTTAGTTGTTGGAGTTCAGTCACCTCTGTTAGCAATTACTTTGTCGATCTGTGTGGCGCCAACATCATCACATCTCCTATGTTGGTATTTGTTGCACATCAGATCTTCCTTGTTCATTTGCTTTTATTCATTGTCTTTGCCTCTGTCAACGAATGGTTGACATATGTTCAATGAAGCGTTCGCCTCTGCTAGTAGGAGGAAGCAAGGAAATTTCTTAGGCATTTAAGTCATTTGCCGTAGTTTGGGTTTGGCGTTATTGCTATTACAAAGAACTTCCACCTCTTTGTTTTTTTTGTTTGCCCTGGAGAACATATTGTTGAAGCAGAGGAGTGCAACAGAGGTTTCTAGTTTCATAGGGATTTCTAGTTTCTAATGGGCTTTCTTTAATGGACATTTTGAGTGAAATTTATTTTTAATAGTCTTTATTCAGGAGTTTGACCATCACCCATTTAGTCTCCAATTAACATGTTTGCACTCTTTAGTCCTTGTTCTTTCTTTCTTTCTTTCTTATCCATGTCAGAAAGCTATTAAAGGATATTTTGAAGAACCGGCTTTCTATGTTGATGAGTTGTTTTGGAGGATAGATGGGATTCCGGACTTGTATTTTGGGTTTCTTTATTATGGTGGTTATGAGTACATGTATTTTGGGTTTCTTACGTTTAATTATTTGTTTTTTACATTCTACCCTAGTGATCAATCTTCAAGAGAAAAGTTACAAGAAAACTCTAGCCATCATAGTTCTCCTTTTCTGAAATTTGTATGTTGATGTGCTACGCTGATGAGACTTGAAATAAGATCTTAGTGAACTTGCTTCTGAATACCCAATTAGAATAAATCAAACATTATTGAAATCTACGCTCAATCTTGAGGGGGAGTGTTAATCATTAGGATTGATATTTTCCTGATTAAAGTAGATTTGATTTTATATCAAATTACAAATTTGTTTCTTTAATTATAGTTTTTTCAAGAATTTATTTTCATAGTTATTAGTTTCATTAAGAATAAGCTTCTTCATTTATATTTCAATTTAGTGTATAAACATTTTACTATGCTAATAAAGTAATATGAAGCATTATTCTCTTACTCCTTATTCTACAATATGTAAGTAAATTTTAATAATATAAATTATTGATCTACCAAATCTAGAAGTATGAATTCCAAAAAAAATCATTCAAATTACATTTGTAGAGGTGCAATTAAATGAATTCAATAATATATCACAAGTTGAAGGAAGAAACTCTTTAACCGTGAAGGAAGAGATTGAGAGGGACAAAGACCAAGTATAAGGTCCACTACAAGGAGAAGGAAGAAAATGAAGAGACCATCAAGTGAGAACCCATCAAGAGAATGACCATCATAGAGGAATAAAAAAAGGAAGACAACTTGAGCAGAAAAGGGTCCACGTTCATATGAATGATTTATAATGAACACTAAGAAAGGCTATATATGTGCAATGATATGTACGGCCTCCACAACTTACTTTGATAATTAATCAGTCAGTGTGTTATCTCAAGTACAACAAAGAATTGAGCTAATTAGTTTATATCATGAAATTTCAAAAACAAAAAAGAAAGGGCTGTACCTGGAATCGATGATCAGGAGGGCTCGCTCGTACATCTGGAAAAGAATGCAGTACGCCATACTCCTGTGTCCAAAAAAATTGAACCAGAAAAAGAGAACAAAAAATGGATCAAGCATTAACATAGGAAATTTTTTTTAAAAAGGTTAAAAAATACTCATACATAGAGCTCAAAATTGACGCTTTACTCATGATGAATATAAATAATTTTGAGGGATATTTTTAACACAAAATGATTGCTTGATAAATTTATTCTTTTGTTGAGAAGTTTTAGGAGAAGTTAAGAGTTAGTAAGAAAGGGTTATTATCATATATAGGAAAAAGCTATGTCAAAATTATAAAGAAAAAAATTGCTTGCAAAATATTCTCTATAAGTATCTTTCCAAGTGGAAAATCATGGTTGTTTCCGAACCAGATTACCAGATGTGTGGTGTTTAACTTAACCTTTGTGTGTTGTTTTAGTTGTTACATTTCAACGGGATTGTTTATTGTCCATCACAATCATTATCCTAACTGGATTTGTGTAAAGGTCACATCCTTCAAATCAAACCTCTGACTGTGACCATTATCTACACATGTATATAGAGTGTGACCTGACGTGGGCGTGTGACTCTTCCAAGGGCTAAAATGACAGATGCAAGGCCGCATCAAAGGCTAACTCAAATGTCAGCATAAAAAAGACTTCCATCAAACTAGCAAAGCTAATAAATAGTTCAAATCAAATATCTCACCAATTAATCAATATCACGTAACCTTCACATCAAAATATCCAAATTATAATGAAATATTAAAGTGTAAGAATAACAATGCCCTTAAAAGTTAAAACAGTCTAACTCGAATGGACCAGACATGTGTTAACTGGTAAGGAAGAGAAATGTGATTTAATAAAATTGGAAGAAACGTAGTTAACATAGCCAGAGACAAATAAGATGCAACATCTAATAGGAACACACATACAATACAGCATGTAAATTGATAGAGAGAAAGAAAGGGATCGTACCTTAAGTTTACGTACATAACCATCAAGTTCAGAACTAAAATCTTTAACCAGACCCCTTTCAGGAGAAAAAAGCTGTTCTTCACCAGAACCCTCTCCAACCAAAGCTTGCTGTTGTGATGCAAGAGAGCATCATATAAGAGGATGAGAAAAATCTTTCTTGTGGATTGTTCTAATAAAATATTTATATCCCTAGCTTTCAAGGAGAGAACCCAAAATGATCTAATACACGTTATCCTACTTGAATACAAAAGTTCAACAGTTTCAATATGTATTCTATTTCATAAATTTAAAACTTGTGACAAGTTTACACTTGACAACTCGAAAAATGAGGCTCCAATGAGGCAACCAATTTCCACGCAAGCAGCACCAAAACTTCCATCTTTTCACTTCATTGGCAAATTAAGTGCGCTAATTCCAGCAGAATATTTATTTGGATTTAGAGGAAACTTTGTGAAATGTGAAAGAAGTCTTGTTGCTGGAGGATGAGTAGTTTTTCAGTTAAAAAATATTTGGTGAGCGATACAAATTTGTATTTCTGGGTGTTATAAGGAGAAGAGTTATGGATAGCTAAGAATTTGTCCAATATTAAGTTTGGTAGTAAATGAGTTTGCGCACAAAATATTAATGGAAAAAATAGAAATTGCCAATGCCTAGTAGCCATAAAAACACAACTAAAACGGTAAATTATGATCATTTTGATACTCATAAGTCATACCAGCAAGAGCTTTTTGTGTTGTTTACGCCGAGGCAGTATCCCAAGAGCATCGAGCATTGATTCATCGAGTTCTAAGAAAAAAAAAAGATAAAGTGAGATGAAATTAGCAGTGAGGGACTACGCAGTACTGCAAATAAACCCTAACCTTTTGTTTGCAGAAGTGTAGCTAAGATGTTTAAAGTTCCCAAAACTTGTACATCATCCCCATTTATAATATAAGAAAGCAAAACATCCCTACAGTTGACAACAACAGGTTAAAATTACAAAAAAAAAATAGATATGAATAAGAGAAAGAGACAAAGTTGAAGCAATCTCGTAAATTGATAATATTTTATGAAGTTATGATTAGGAGTAAAATTTTATTAAATCCACACTCAAAACAGAGTTTACTCTGTTAACCAGTAGGCTGGACTCATAAAGAACTGGGCATCAAAAGAACACTGGGTGGGGGTTTGGGCTGGGCAAGGAATACATGACATAAACACTTGTTGGTATGGGCTAGGAGGCTGGAGGATAGATCTTCTGAAACAACCTACGTATTACACCCACCCTCACGTCTCCAAAGAGTGATACACAAGAATTATAAATATCATTAGCATCCTACCCTTCTTTCGAATACATGTCACGTCTTTTCAGAGAGGATAACCTATCTTTTTAGGGTATACAACTACAAAATCAACTATAATTTAAATCTAGAAATTCTCAACAAGTACCAAAACAAAAGATAACAGAAGAAGTAGCCAGACCACAAAGGTACCCCAACAAGTACTTCCCAGTGCTCTCCACCCAGTCTTGATAAGCTAGCTTATGACCAGATCAATAGCCTCTTAGTATGGATTTTTTTTTAATTGGTAAAAGAAGTATATTAACAATAAATAAAAGGAAATAAAGAGAGAGCAACAAATATGTTCATTAGCATGATAACTTCTACAAATAGAAATAATTTAATGAACCCTAACTGAAAGACAACTCCAAAGAGGGTTGAAAAGATTTGCAATAAAAAAATCTCACATTCATAGTCAACTTTGCTCCACCTGTTCTCGGTAGACCAAAAAATTATGATATAAAAAGAGACAAGAAATAGAAAATATTTGAAACGAGAACAGCAGCCTCCACGAAGTATCATATCAAACTACTTCCAACCCCAAGATCGCACAACGAGTTCATCATCACCAAGAAAAAAATGATGATTTTTGCATTTTCCAACCCCTCCGATTGTTCAATCTAACATGGAAGTCAATTCCAACAATGTCTCCATAAACTTATTATCATAAAAAAAGTAATGTTACCTCAACGAAAAACATGAGCCTATATGCTCTTTATGGATGGTTCCAGCTCCTAGATGATCATCACAAGAATGATAGGAGTTTGGCAATTGAACACTGGAGGTATCAGCATTAAAATATGTTAA
Organism: Begonia fuchsioides; assembly: GCA_003255005.1. Lineage (NCBI taxonomy): Eukaryota > Viridiplantae > Streptophyta > Magnoliopsida > Cucurbitales > Begoniaceae > Begonia > Begonia fuchsioides. The sequence continues at coordinate 497,257 of QAOC01054093.1, read as the reverse complement.
AACATTATTGCCTAGCTGTCGGTTCTCTTGTGTAAACCCACAAGGAGTCATGCAACCATTGGGTTTAACTTCAGAATCTTGGGAAAAAGCCTCTAGTGGACAGAGAAATGCAACACAAACTGTATTTGCCAAATCTTTTATTTTAACTATGTGCAAGATGCAACAAAGCAAATACAGAGATGTGACTGCACCCATTTGTTTTTCCTGGAAGTTATAATGTAGAAAGGTTGAGAACATGTGCAAATAAACAATGAAAAAGTAAAAGAACTATGCCAAAGAGATCTCAAATAGAGATATGAAATCCAATAGGAGGGAAAAGAAACAAGTCCTTACATATAAGGCATTCTTCCTTAAAGAAGGAAGAAGCAAGGGAAATATTACATGCAGCAGAATATTGTCTGTTATTAACCTTCCAACGTCAGGAATTCCCGCGGAAATTACATCACTTAAGTAGTATAGGTTGTCATCAATTTCATCTATAGTAATTAGAATGGTAGAAGTTGAGACTGGACCTGGATTTCTGTCTCCATAACCAAACAATACTTATAAGAAACAATCTTGATCCACGTAATATCACATTCCGAAAAATTGACTACTCTAACTCTTACCTTGCAGTGTCCAATACTAATCCATTTAGATTCATACATTGCTTCTGAAAAAATGTCACCAAGTTAGAAAAGTAGTCTCCATGAGGGGAACTGCTGATGTATCTATTAACAGATTCGTCTCCCACTGAAAATCAGAACCAGTATGTCAAAAACTTCACATGCATGGTGTATAAAACACGAAAAATAGGAAAAGAAAGCTACATAAAGATGCTCAATCTCAAGAAGCTAGACACCAAACTCTAACAATGCACTCTCCCGAACCAAAAAAGAGTATCACAAAAAAAATCTAAAAATCTTATGTTCCTCAACTCATTTCCAAAAAGCGTCATATTACTCTTGTACCATACAGACCAAAAAAGAAGAGGTTAAAATCCTTGAATTTTGGCAACGCGTTGTAAAAAATCACATAGACATCTGAATTTAAATTTTCCAAAAACAGCAATATGGCACCCACTTGATCTCTTCCCATCTCTCACTTTCTCTCCAGAGACCATCTGATCCTGGCATGAACCAATTGGTCTCAGAACCTCCCTACACCAACTAAAAAAGCACAAACACCACATCCCAATGGAAAAGAATAACTTCAAAAGCATAGCATATCATCATTATTTCTTTTGAGGAGAAAGAGACCCAAACTCACCATGATAGACATTAAGAGTCACAGCACGAACAGCAATGCGTATCATGTTATCCTCATGAAAAGCAAATCTTATTGCCTCTACATATAGAGGAAATGAGATTACTTCATCCTAGATAGTAACAAAAAACAAGAAAGCATTAATGAATTGAAGTGAATATATGGTACCAAGATTTTGTGGGATCTCTTTTTATTTCTATCTTCACTTAGTGAAGGAAAAGGAGTCCTATTTTTCCCTTGGTAGGGCGTCAAGGTTTAGGTTACAACTGAGCAATACATATGACAGGGATCCCTAAAAAAGTGCACCGTTTGAAACTGTTACATTTCCACATCTCTATACCGTTTCAAATGTCAATAATGAGAACGGATTTCTTTTAGCTATAAGACTCCTAGATTTAAAAAGTAATACTAGGATATCTATCATAGATAATATTTTAGAGTACAATATGGTGTAGCTCGGTAGGAATTTGTGATTAATAAGTAGTTGATGATAGACGTCCATTAACATATCTTTGAAAGTAATGAAGAGATGAATTATCTCATTTTGAGATGGCACCCTTAATATTATTGCTAGATGGAACGAGATTTACAAGAAAAATACTACCCATGAGTAACAAAAGAATTAATTTAGATGGTTAGATAGCTTACTGTAGTAGAATTTTGAAACTTTAAACAATAACTACACCGGGAACTCTTGTCAGATCACATGAGCATAATTATCTCATTGATAGAAACCATGTTTGCTAAATGAATTAAAACTCAATAAGTCAAAAAAAATATCCAGTTGGACAGAATCCATGGCAATGACAAATAAAAAACTACCACCGTATAATACTCACATCTCGAGTCTTCACAAGCAGCGAGATAGTGTTTTTGTTCAGCTTTACACTAATTGCTCTTTTTATCAAATGCAGGGTGCAGAAACATTCACCAAAATCAGCAAACATGTAAAATCAGCAAACATTTTAAAACCCTAAATGGTGGATAATGATCTCAAATACAGTTAAGTGATAAAAAACAAAAAAAAAATGAAACAAACCTTAAGAAGGATATATAGCAAGACAATAGCTCTTCGTTGCTGAAGTCAAATGAGTAAGTGATTAAATAATTTATAAGCTCGCTACCGAACGTGTAATCTACAGATGTCAAAATAGAAGTGATTAAAAATGTTTGTCTTCAAGGCCAAACATATACTTTTACTGTTTCACATCCATAATGTGGCTACGATCATCCTGGAAACATAAAATATTGGAAAACTGGGATTTTCATAGTAGATTACATATAGCATGTTCAGTTTTGAGATTCTGTATGATAATGCTTATCGTCTGCAGCAACTGCACTGAAATAACCACAGGTCTGCTTATCTTTAGTATACGCAAAAACTCTCCCATAACCTGTTTCTCCATGAAATACCTGCCGACGGCAAACTAGTTAAAATCTTTTGATACCAAAATATGATTTCCAATGAACATTTAGCAGTCACAGAAGTCTCACTCGAAGAAAGACGAATCATGTTGATCCCCATATGTAAGCAATTCTGCAATTGATCGAAGTGCCTCAATGACAAAATCCTTCATTAACCGAAATTTATAAATTTTCAATCCTGAAGGAAAAGGAGAATCATGTTTGCTGATGAATAGTTAAGGGGTACCTTGTTAACCTCATTAACAATTTGAATCTTCTGCAGCTGATCTGTTAAATACCTGAAGTGCACAAATGTGATTGCATCACCCTTCAACACAATTGTCATAGTGAAGGTATATGGTGCAGAGGAAGTTTTACCAGAAAATAAAATAATATCATGGAAAAATGCTGAAAAGAAGGAAAAGTATAACAATTATCAAAAGTCTCCATCTAATATTCACCCCAACATTTGGAGGCACAATAGTCTACGTTTTTAAGATTGAAACCGTTGACAAGGGACAAAAGCTTCTAACTAAATGTAAATGAAAAATTTTTAAAGCCTCATTTTTTTTCTAGTGAAAACTAAGCACTTAACAATTTCAACTAGATTAAAATCTAGAATCATTGACTCGAGGTTTTTAGCATAAATAAGCATGAATAACTGAAATTATAAAAATGAGTAGTTGTTCCTACAAACATATTGAAACCGGGATCAAATATGTGCTCTAGTTATTTGTCTCTACAACATCACAGTTTGGCAGCTATGATCACAAATGAGTTATTAACTGTACTCATAGACTTGTGCTACGTAAACATGTGAAATAAGAGTCACTACTTGGTACTTATCACAATTGACAAAAGGCTTGAGCTTGAACAGTTAATTAGAGTCAAATTTCTTATCACGTAGTAAAACATAAGAGAACTCAATCAGTGGAGATAGTAATAACATGCAACAAGAACATGACACTAAATACCCGTAAAAGAACAATATTGATAAGAAAACGCAGGAGGTAAAAAGAAAAGGAATAATTAGACAGAAAAGTAAGAGTTTAAAACCTGAGCTCTTGTAAGGAGAACCTATCCTTGGATTTCCAGAACGAAAACCACATTTTTGAATACTCAGAACACTGAACTCAACATCGAGCAAATTGAACCGTGGAACTTCATGCTAAGACTTGAAGCTTAAACCCAAGTTTAAAACCTTCTATCAAGAGCGACAGGGGATTGGAATGTCGATACAATCTGTAATGCAACAAAACTTAGTTCACAAATACAAACAATTAATTTCCTAAATTCCAATGAATCTATCACTAATTATGAAAGTTTACCGAATCTTAGTTTAGCCAATCCCAAATTGGGAAATTCAATTCCAAAGTTCAACCCTAATCTGAAGAACATTACAATCTTCAGCAAACGGAATTAATCAACCCTAATCTCCTTCTGATTTTATTCGATGGCATATGGAAACATGCCCGAAAATGTTCTTCCCGTCTCATAATCCAACCGATAAGAGTTCACATTCGTAGCTCATCATCTAAAGAAAAATTGAAAACCTTCCTTAGAAATTTAAGGAGCTCTGTGATTGTGAGGAAGAAATACACCCAAACACTGAAATTAATATCTTTCTCTCAGAATTCTGTAAAACGGAGGAACAGTCGGTAAATGCTTACCTTGCCGGAACAATCAAACCCGACCTCCGATCCCCACAACCTGATCAGACCTGGCCGAAGCCTACGAGGATGCCCCAACTACGCCCCGCACGGCCGAGCAATTCTTGCAACGGAAATTTCTCTATCGGCCAAAGTCGGGTTAACGGAGACTCCTCTCGGAATGAACAGTCTGAAACTACAATCTAGCTTCTATCAGCGAGATCACACGCACTCCCTCCGACGACCGTCGAAGACTCACATTCGTTGTGTAAATCGAAGTGAATCGGAACTCTGGCTCTCACTCCGCTTCTCTCGAACTCGCATCAATTCGAACAGAAACGAGAGATTGGAAGCGATGCAAAAAAAAGGTACGCAGAATGAGGATTAAGATGTGGAAACACACGAAAAAGAGAACACAGCGATGAAAGAAAGGAAGGTGGTTTCAGAATCACAGACGGAAGGAGCTGGCAGAGAGGCAGACGGAGGAAACTGGGCTTGATCGGGTCGGGTCTAGTCGGGTCTTGCAAAGGTGCAGGTGCTAGAAAGTATTGCCTGAGTACGACACGTCGACACCTATCTCTTAATCCAATTATGCGAAGAAGGCAACGTGGATGTGTTTTGTCGTTTTGCAGTTGGGCCATAATTCTTCCGGTCTGTCTCAATCGTCAATATTTTCCATATTTCTAAATTTGGATTATTCAAGAGCATTATTGATACATGTACGGACCATATAAATAACTAGACGACACGCATTTTAATAAGCTAATCTCTTTGTTAACCTCTTCCTTTTGGGCCACATTTCGTTACGTCTTGCCGAGTGAAAATTAGTTTGGTTTGGTTTGGTTTGAACTGAATTAGGCGCACCTGTCCCATTTGGATTTTGAAAAAAATTAAAATTGGAGCAAAGTTGTTGAATTTAAAAAACCAACACAAAACTGGGAACCTCGAGAACCAAAATCCATGATTCTTCAGCTTAGTTTGAATTTTAGTTAAAATTACTGAAGTCATTTCAACGTATACCTTATATTTTAAAAAACGTCAGTAAATACATTCAACTTCAGTACTATTACAATGAAACTCTTATAATCATTTTTTTTAAAGTTTTAAGATCATGGTCAATTTGATTAGCTATTTTCATTGATATAAACTTTAGCTTACTCGTCCAAAAAATGAAAGACGTAATAATAAATTGTATTTTTTTTATTTAATTCATTCAACTTCAAAAAATAAGAATTTTTAAAAATTTATAAAGTTTTCAATGTTTTATTACCATTTAATAACGATAAGTGTTAAATAAATAGACGAAAATTGCTAAAATTAACAAAAAAAACATGATCAAAGCATGTCTATTGCAATCGTGCTAAATTCAAAATATTCATCGATGACTTTAAAATACAAAGTATTCATCACAACTAATCACATCGTTCAAGTTGTAAATTGTTATTTACCCTTGAATTCAATTAGAACCGAATGTTGATTCAGGCATTACCGGCAAGTAGTGTGCTGGTCTCAGGCCCAAACCGGGCCTGGTCAGGCATTTACAGGCCAGTTGCAGACCCAAAAATGTAATGTCTACTTAAACCTCGACACAAGGTTATTGTCTTCTATAGTGTAGTTTTCATTTGTAACTTAAAACTTGAAAGCTCATTAATAACTTAAACTCAAGTGTTCACATGAATCAATCAGCATTTCAAAAATGATCAGGTTTCTTAAAATTAACACACCATAGTTTTCTTTCAGTTTCTCTGCCACCATTGCAAGAGTTCTACTCATCATCATCCGAGTAACTGAACTTCACGGAATGGGACTGCAAATCAATCAACCCTCCTCTGTAACTTCCGCGCTTTTTCTTCGTCTTCTCGTGCCGGAAATCTCTGTTTAAACGAAAGGAGAGAGAGATTGATGAATGAGAAAACAAAACACAAACCAATCTTCTATGGGATGTGCAATCTTTTAGTTCAAAATTGGATGCCATTGAAAACCAAGGGCTGTCAACACAACTACCTATATTTTCTCTTTTTTTTCTTTTTTTCAGTTTAAAGCTATATATAGAAAGACTTCATAGCAATTGAGGCCTCAAGCCAGCATCTGGTTTCCTTGAACTGTCTAAATCTAAAGCTTACAGTGAAGTAGTAAAAATGGGAGGAAAACAATGTAATTGATAAGAAGTTTTTAGATAACCTTTTTTTTTTGTAGCAAAAAACGAAATATATTAAGAAAATAATATACCTTCAAGACCCTTCTTAGAAGCTTTAATACTTCTCTTTTTCGAAAAAGGAAAATAAAAAATAAAAAGAGAAACTAAAATGCATGAAATATTAATTACCTTCCTCTAACTTGACCAAGAACTTCTTGCGCTTTTGCACCATAACCAATCTCAGATCCGCCCTGCGCAGAAATCATACATTGAAAATCTAAAAATCAATGGTTAGATAATGTAAGATCTCCATCACACCTTTGCCCAATAAGAATTGTCTTCGAGCCTCTTATCAGTAAATACCACGTCATCAACTTTTACCCTTTGGAATGCATTTTTTGTTTTAGGCTGCAAAAAATGGAATCTATTAACACAAATTTCTAAGTTACAGCTAGCTAAAATAGCAGGAAAAATTTAAAGCAAATGTACCAAAAGACAGTAAAACTAACACAGACAGTTAAACCACTAATAACTAATATCATCAATCAAAAAGGCATTAATCTATAAACAACTCAATCATCAGAATGTGACAAACAAGAGAATAACAACTCATAGACCACATAAATCAGAGACCACCGCGCTTAGAGTGTAAGAACAATCTTGTGTTTTCTTGAAGAAAATGTACGCATAAAAAAGAGAGTAATCTATCAGTTAATTCAAGCTACAAAGAATGAATCCATCTACTACAAACTAACTTCGAAGAAATAAAAAGCTTAAACCAGAAGAAGAGTACATCTCTTTTGTAAAGTAAGCGAAAAATCACTGCAGTAACCCTCCAATCACCATATTGACCCAAGAAAAAGAATACAGAAACGGAATCAGGATGGAAAAAAATAACAGCAAGTAGCCCTAAGTTGTCTCTTTCTAAAGAAAAAATAAGTGAACTCAAACGATAGTGCAAATGAAATACCCCCACTGTATGATAACAAGATCTCATTAAAACTAAGACTAGGAGTTCAGATAATCCCAAAAACACACAAAATAGAGAAAGAAATAAAAAAATACCTCCGATGAATCATCGATCTCATTTGTCTTCATGGCTTTCTTTGAAGAAGATTTGCTTCCATTTTCCTTTTCTCCAACCCAGTTGACAGGTACCTTTTCAGATTCTTTTGCACTTACTATATCACTCTCAACTCTGCTTTCTTTTCCACCACCATTAGAGCAGTTCTTCAGAACTGCATTTGTCTGAGGATTTTTCTCATTTTCAAGACGTTCCCCTAAGACTTCTACTTTTCTCCTTTTATTACCTTCTTCCACTTTTTCATCAATAGGCTTACTTTCATGCCCTTCAGAACGTGATTTTTTTCTTTTCTTAGAGATTTTCTCACCATCATCCGCACGTGAATCCTCTAAACTATCCTTCTTAAGGTCAGTTCTTTTGGATATACTGTCATTAATCTCTGAGTCTTTCATATTTGGATTTAATTCATAATCCTTCTTCCTTTTAGACTTATTTTTAGTATTTTTTGAAGATTCTAAGTCCTCAACTTTATTCTCTTTCTCTACACCACGTTGGTCAGAGTCATCAACAGAAAGCTCAGATTTCACTTTTTTTTGGCTTTTCTTACCCTTTGATTTCTCGTTCGGCTCATTCTCAAGTAGTAAAGGATCAGACTTTTTAAATGGTTCTCCTTCCAGTGATTCAAGTCCCTGCTCTTTTACATTATCGAAAAGAGATTCAGAAACCAACTTGCTTTTCTTTTTACTTTTGTCTTTGTGTTTCCGACCAGGCTCTTCCAGCATAGCTGTAGCAGCATAATTGTTAAAAGAATTATGCATTTGTTAAATCATTTCATTTAACGGAAATAATTCAACTTTTCCAACAATAGCTGTTAAAAAAAAAGAAAATTTGTAATGCATAAATTGAATACTTCCCTTTTAAAGTCTTACTCACATTTTTCTACAATTCTTTGTTTTACATTAATTTGTACCATTGTATCACTGCTATTGATAATGGTACCAGAAATTCATTAACGTGATTGAGCAAAACACTCTTATTTCAAAAATATGTGAAAGATCACTGACTGCAGATCATGATAGAATAAAATAAAAGAACGAAGTGTGAACATCTATCTAATGCAATTTTACATCTAATGCAATTTTACAGATAACTGAGGTTACCTTCCTCCGTCTGGCTATTGGAATCTGTCTTGGGATGATCACTGCACAATAAGATGTCAAGTTATGTGAGCCATAATTAACATCTGAATCAGATAAAAAAATACGCTCATGGACCTGAAAAATAGAAAATATTGCTAGTCCCCCATAATAAGTGACATAATATGAAATAACAGGAAAACAACTTAATACAACCCACAAAAACTTGCAAAGTACAATTTATATAGTAATGATCCAAAAATACAAAATCCAAAATAGAAGATATGTCACACAATTCAGTATTTGTGAGCCAAAGTCCAATTTTTATGCATGACTTCCAATGTAAGCTCAAGTAAGGAAAAGCTACTGATATTTATCAATCGGAAAATGTATTGATCAACTCTTACCGAGTTTTTAAATATTTGATGCACACTTCTTCCAGATCCAACAAGGTGTCCTTCAAACCATTTTTCTGCATGAATAAAATAGCCATATAAACAATTTTGAAATATCACATGTTTTATCCTTTCATTAAAAATATGTAACTAAACCCTTCCAGACTAAATAATTGAATGTTCATGGGTTAGGACAGACTTCTCAAAAGCCAACCTGTCTTTATAACTTGGAAGGATCACATGTTTTTACAGATCAAGAAAAAACCTGGGACCGCAGGTTTAAGACACTATAAGCACTTTTTAGAACTTAAATTTTCTATTTCAAATAGTTTCTTTATCAGTGAGCCAAAACGTTTGGGAGAAGTATAAATAAAAACAAAAGTTTATGTAAGTGCAATTTCAAAAGCATACTATCTACGATGGTACCTAAGCTAAAGCTTGAACAAATTATGTGCTCCAACAAAAAATATTATGGAAAAGAAATAACTTAATTGTTCAAAATAACCAACTCCAAAAAAAAAACAAAGTTTTAAATGATGGAACAATTAGTTGACTAAAAATCTCTTATTATTAAAGATATCAGCTTCTGAAGCTGTTCAGCCCCTCAGATGACTAAAACGCTTCACAATCTTGGCTTCAAAGTGACTTCTTACACTAACAAGTGCTTCGGATTTGAACTTTTTAAGCGTTTTGGAGAACCCATTACGCTCCAAATATAGCGCAACCGAATGGAGAAGAAGATTCTTGTGTTCGTCGCTCAGACCCGTAGGTTCATCAATGGCGCCGTTCAGGACAAGCTGAGATGAAGCCTTGGTCGATACATCGTTCTGCTTATCCTGCTTCATCTGGGACTGAGCAAGTATAACTTGGCGAGGCGTAAACGTGCAGAGATTGGGGTTGGCACAAGGCATACAATCAGTGCATCTGCTCCAAATTGAGGAGCTTAGAGAGGGAGAGGAGACGGTTTAGCTAGGGTTTTTCTTTCCATTTTAAATCGTTTTTATTTAGTGAAAAATAATCCTAAGTCTGACGTCATATTTCCTAAATAATATTTTTTTATTAGATAAAAATAATGATGAACAAACTAGATCAGAACATTAAATTATACTATCACTGTCGGTTTTAATCCGATCTTAGTTCTAATTTTTAAAAAATCGTGATTTATGGGTCAGTGTCGATGTTCAATATTAAAAAACCACAGAACAGAAACTTTGACCGTAAGTCAAAAAAATTCTAAAATCGAATAAAAATCGACTCAAATTCTAATAAAATCTGATATGAATCTCATTCATTTTTTGATTAGCTTGAGTTGAATATGTAGAACTTTCTATCCGAACTATTCATTTGAGTCAATGCAAACTTGATTTTGGATACGTTTTAGTTGGCACGAATTTTTTAAAAACTCGGTACAAATCGAGTGCACATCTATCCATTTTTGTTTTGCTTTGCAATAAACTCGCCAAAAACATGTTATTTTACAATGTAAAAGACACTACCATATTTTCTTTTGAAACTTTTATCGCAAAATTGTGCCGGAAAAAATAAATGATACTTGAGATAAATCGAGAATGCATTTACCTACTTCAGACAAAATCGCCTTACGGTTATGCTTATTTTCACCCTAGATTATTGTTTCATAAATTAACGCAATTTGGAAACTAAGCAATGTATCCATGGGCGTAAACTTGGGTTTATTATTGTTAAATGGACGAAAATTATCAAGAAGATCGAATAGTGTTTACATGAACCGATTGACCTAATTCTTAAGACACAATATTCTTGTCTTCATTGTTATCTTCGCAAGCAAAGATTGGGTCGCATATAGGATCGCCATCATCAACACATTGTACAACATATCTCGAGTACAATAGCAAACTACACAATTTTAAATGATGAAATAGAAAAACGAGTGAGATAATACTAACATTTAAGAGAAATTTGAGGAAGATAATGTTTTAATATTTAATTTCATAGAAGAAATGAAAAAAAATGTTGTAACAAAATAGAAAAGATGTACTATTTTAGATGTAGATAGATAAAAGCAAGGATAACAAATACAAGATAGGCATAATTCAAGATGCCATAATCCATGATTACGTTACAAAACATGTATTGTATATGAGCGACCAAAATCGATACCAAATTATCAAACTTTAACAGCCCCATGATATACCCGCATTTCAAACAAAATTTAACTTTTGTGTAGTAAAGTTCAGAATCGGTGCAACATGAATGAACCAACACGTGGCAAACTCGGAGTATTCGTGGTCTAGGTTGGTCATGTTTTTTTTTTAAATTAGGTTCAGGCTATAAAAAATTGATACCGAAATTTAGGACCAGAATCATATATTTGGTCTGGTTCTGGGCATTGCCGCTAAGTACATTTTTCTAATAAAAATTAATTTAAATAAATTAAAATTTGAAAAAAATATTGAAATTTACCAGTTGAAATAACACCACTCAAGAAAGTATAACAATATTATAGATTATATAATTATATCGAACTTACACAAAATTTTCAATAATAAAATTAAAATTAAGTATAAAAAATTATAAAATTTAATTAATAATTTTTTTAATGATCCAGTATGAGATTAATGATTTTACTACATTAGACTCACAACCAAACTAACTAAATTGACCTTATAAAATATAAAAAATAACCGTTACGAAATAGATATGGGTGTAGAACCCACTAAAATCGTACTAAATATTTCAATTCTTGTCTGATTTCATAGTTTGGTTCGGTTTTGAACACCCAAGTATTAGGCGGGCGGATAAATTTGTGAAATCAAGTTGAGTCCCCGAGACTAAGGTCTTTACTCTTTTCATGGAACATGAAAAACAAAGCCCAACGATATGTTTTAAAAGAGAGAGCCTCCCCATAGAATACTGAGCTTTCGAAAGCTTAGCAGCATGGCTCATGCAGACATAACATAAGCTCGTTCTCGCAGGTGTTTGCAGAAATAGAAGCTGATTTTAGCAAATATAATTTATATTTTATGAAAACATTCATCTTAAATTTTGTGATTGGACCATTTAAAAAATAATAATTATGTAAGTTTCCTGGAAATTTCAGGAACGCTTGTCTACTACTTGTTTTTTTATTTATTAATAAAAAAGAGAGAATAAAAATAGGACAATAATGCTAAGCATGATCTCTTAGTGTAAATTTCGGGACAACCTTAGTCGTTATTCGAACGAATAATCTTAAGTCGTCGATATAATACACACTACACAGTGCGATTTGGCAAGATCGTATTGATGCTTAAATTGTCGAAATTAATTTAGTTAGAGTGACTTTTAAAGTAAATAATAATAATAATAACATTATTAATGTGTTCATACAATTTTATTTTAATTATTTATGGTCTTTTTCCTCTTTTTTAATATTAATTAATAATAATAAAGAGAAAGATTTTCTCTCTCCACACTTATGACCGACAGTCGACAGTCGACACAGATATTTCAAAATCATAGGAAACTTCTACGAAGTTTCGATGGGACACACAAATAGTAATTCTTCTTGATGGCTATCACTATTTTACATTTTTTTTCTTTTTCTTTTTTCCTTTTTGTTCTTTTGCTTTTTTCCCTTTTTATTTAATATTTTAAGGGATAAATGGATGCTTTTAACTTGTCTTTGAAAAAAAAATGATAATTATAATAATAAGTCGTTAATTACCATAATCGACATTTATCTCATGGAAAACTAAAAATAGAACATAATATATCTATAGTCTTTTTCTCTTATTTTATACCCTTGAAATAATATTTTATGATGCATCACGAAATGACTTGTGCAATTAATATTTAATTAATTAATTTATTAAACTAATCATCATTTGAAACATGCTCGAATAATTTAATAAGAGAAAACTAATAATATTATTGGTAATACCAGATTTACCTCTTTATTGAATCTCTATATTATGCATGCATTGGTGTGGAATCTTTATTGGTTCAATTAAAATACAATTAATGTATTAAAAATAAATAATTATTTATTCTATTTATTACATAAATCATAAGTTAAGACTTGAGTTTGTAATATAATAATGTTCAATAAAAATGTAAAATTAAAGTTATCACTGGTTAGATTCTTGTCACTACTTAAGGCATTGGCCTTGCTTCATTTCTACTCTTTGTTCTCCCTCTCTTTTTTCTTGAAATTAAGACAAACTGCTTTTTGTAAGCTTTCTGTACAATATTGAATCCAAAAAAAAAGGTTTGAAGTAATTCACTTTCATGTCGAGTACCGACAGAAGTCGCTCTGATAATAAAACCCTAAAATACGAAGCACCAACAAAACGACATAGTCGACTTCTAATCATTTCAAGTCTATAAATACCGATAACATTATACAAATGTTTGCAAAAACTAAGCCTAGTTTGAAGACTCGCTTGCTTTTATTCTCTCCCTAAGCTTCCTTGGGGCTGTGTTGAGTTTTGGCAATTAGGAGAGGCAAAGGAGCAATGCCTTCTCAACAAGGTAACACTAGTTTATGAATATTTATAAATTATAAATAATTATTTTATTGATTTTATTGCTTAGATGATGCTCTAACTTTTTGGCTTTGATTTGCTTAATGCTAAAGCTATGAATTTGTAAAAAATATAATATATTTATTGATGGACCAACGGTCGAAACCAAACTGAATATATTCCACAGAGAAGATAGAGGAGATTTATTCTCATATCTCCTCCCATTTTATAAAAAATAATGAGAATATTTTTTATATAAATTAATAAAACTAATTAAATTATTTGTTTGTCACATATTTGGGTAATAATTTGGGAAATATTAGTGAATATTGGTCGTTCTAAGTTTAAGGTCGTGTTCTTTTAATTTTGAACTACTCTTTTAAATCGTCATGGATCAATCGAGAATGGAGTCCCATTTATGAATAGCTATTTCTACCTTTGCGAAGTGTCTCGAGAGTGCTTATCTAGCCGACCTTTGGACACCCTTGAACCTCCTACTCAGTTTAAAATAAAGTAATCTCTAACTTTTAATAACGAATAAATTTAACAAACTAGATGTCGATATACAAACTAATTTATCTACTTAATTTTAATATTCAATTTTAAAAAAAAAAACTAAACAAATCCAACTAAAACAAAATTTAGATAACAAACCAAACCGAGAAAATTAAATCAAAAGGATTTAAATTTGAAACCCATAATCGTTTATTGAAAAGAGTCGAATATAAATTAATTACTATTCACCAAAATATAATAATTGTATATTTATAAAATAAATAAAAAATCACACGCATAATAGGGATGACATGTGAAGTTATCTTGATGATTACGTAAACTTTTCTATGATTAACTACAAAGATTGTCTTATGCTCTATTTAAAACTTCATAGCAAAGGAAAGTATTATTGATTAAGTAAATGCGAATAAACAATTAAATGTCTTTTTTATATGTTTAAAATAGTAAAATATTTCTATGGAAGTTCGAAGCACACACTAGAAAAGAGCTATATAAAGGCAAATAAATAATTAAATGTATTTTATTTTTATTTTCAATGGGTGCTACATAGACAATAAGACAATTTATTTAAATTTACATATATGAGTAAATAATGACTTTGCTTGTACAAGTCACAAAATAAAAGTTAAAATAACTTATAAATTAAGTTAAAGTTTTCAAAAATTGTCGCGGAAGATGTTCTATCTCATCCCATGTACTTTTTTAGTGATGGTCGGTGTCACGTTCGATTATTTGCCTTTAATTCACGCATCCATTTTAGTTGCTACATTTTTCATAAGATCGACTAACTCGATAATCACTTTCTTAGTTTCCTCGTTCATTACCCTTTCAATTGGGTTCATAAGTACTTTAATTAAACATACCTATATTAGTCTTAAGCGTGCATTATTTCTACGCCTTTTCTCGATCATGTAGAATTATAAAATTTGGTATGTTATCAAGCCTCTTTATCTCGTGCTACTTAACTTCGCACACTACTTTAAAATGAGTTTATACTATCGCTATAATGAGTAAATTGAAGTATAAAACAAATGAAGACATGATATCTTTCTATGAATTGTCTAGCTTATTAGTTAATTCAAGCAAGGTTCGGGGCCAAAACGTTCACAAACATAATATCCACTTGAGTTTTATCTCAATAATCAAACTAGATTTTTGTCAGTGTTCGAACTTCAAATGTTTAGATATGTTTGTCGACTCTTCAAATGCGTTGTCCTAATTTTATTTCATCGAGTGAATAAGTCGATGATTACCTTCTTATTGTATTTTATTATTATATAAGTTGACGTGTTATATATCAATTTGCGCAATAAATATAATGTTTAATTATTGATATTTGATTATATCAATGAATATATACACGATGTACATTAAAAAAATATAATAAAGAGGTACCGTAACATTACCCTTAGGACCCTTACTTTGTATTTAATGACCTAATAATACTCTAACTATGCTCTATGAAAGTATTTAAAAAATTAATCTTATATTCCATTAATTATTAAAATAATAATTATAATAGATTAGAAATTAGAAATAGAAAAAAAAAACGTTACACTTGTCATAGATGACACGTAATTTGTGTGACCTAGTAACCTTTTTGTTAAAATATTGGCCTTTTCTCCAAAAAGTGAGTTGGATTTGCAATCCTATTTTGATTTTTTTTTGTTAATGATGAATGTAAATAAGTACAAAAGGTTAGGAAGTACAATGGGTCAAAGTCAACGACATGAAAAGTCTTTATTTTGTTGGATCTTGTGGAAATGGATTCGTTGAGTGATTGATCATTTAAAGTAGGGTTAGACATGAGACCATGGATGACCGAAACCCTAGTCATGTCTTTTAGGTACGAGGTTTTTTCCCAATTTGAAACGGGTTTTAACCATTTTTCGTTCGATTTTTTTTTATCAAGGGTCTAGTTTTGTTTCCACGATTTTTTACGTCCAAAATTATTTACTACGAATTTTGAAAAAATAGAAACAAAACCAACTAATTAGGTTGACAAAACTAACCAAACCTAATCAAAACCACGAAATGTTTCGGTCTGGTTTTCTATTTGAACGTTGTCTCCTTCAAAATATTCGAACGTTTTACTTTTGTCGTTTTGAAAGAAGCGACGAAAGTGAAACTAGAAGAACCAAACGAAAGTAGTGAGAATGCAATCTTTAAAGAAAAAGGGTCGATTTTCTTTACCAAAACCACTTGAAACAATAATAAAGATAAAATCCCCGGCATCTTCTTATCGAGCAACAATAATAGCAACCATGAAATACAATATGAATTCTAAATTTTGGAATTTCACGCAATTTAAATTCCTAATTTTTTTAAACCTAAAGGTAAGTTTACCCCTCGAACTATGATGAAATATCTTCGTACTTTAAACTAAATTAATATTTATCTTTTTAAAATTGTGGTGATTTTTTTTCCTTGTTTCGTGAGTTTTAATTTACCTCCTGTGCAACTAAATTATTCATATTTGTAACCATGGACAGATGGAAAGAAACGAAGCTCTACATGACATTTTTAGATGCCTTGCTGTACAATTTTCTGTTTTATTTATTGGAAAAGGCACAGATGGCATATTCTTATCTCGTATATTTCTGTTTTTACATTAATGAACCCATCGTGGCTCATTTTTTCATGTGAGCATCCTATTCTTCGTCGTCTTCGTCTTCTTCTTCCAACCTCATCTCTGCATCGTATTGTTCTTCCGAATTCCTCCATTTATTTCTGATCATCTCTTTATCTTCTTCTTGTTTTTCTTCTTTCTGGGATTTCGCAGAGTATTTTTACGTGTTCTTGGGCGGCAGAGAGCTGCAGATTTAGAGCTTCGGAAACGAGCTTTCTTTAGTCGGTACGTGTTTCTCTGAAATTCCTGTTCGCTAAGTTGTTAAATTCCTACAAATTTGTCTTCAAAATACAGAAACAGAACCGCAGTAAATTTTGAAACAGGTTAACTTTTTTATTATTTATTCATTATACCTAGAGTTAGCATGATAGAGAAGAAATAAATCAGAGAATATTTTAAATATAAAACATAATTATTTAAAATAATAGAGGGCTAGACTCTTCTAATCTAACAGGTGTCTTAGTGTTGATTTAGGGTTTCTGACAACTGGCAGATTTGCATGCAATTAGCAGTTGCTTTGCACATACCAAGAGAGTCGTGTTATTTGAGGATACGAAATAGATAAATACACTAGTGGAGTTCTCCATCTACAATCTATATGCATTTTTCGATGAAATCTAACAAATATAAGGATGGGCAAAATCGGGTCAGAATCGTAAACTAGATTGAAATCGTCAATTTTAATATTGTGTTGATTTTAATTTTTAAAAAATCGTAATTTATAGGCTCATTAGTTTTTAAAAGTAAAAAATAATGAAATCAAAATTAAGACCGTAGGTTAAAATTTTTTAAAATCGAGTAAAATTATACTCAAACCCTAATAATCCGATAAAAATTTTAAATTGGTTATAAATTCGTCCAATTACTTAAAACCCGATATAAATATAATAAAAAAATATACTTTGTTGTTATATTTTATTTTTTAAATATAAAATAAAACTGAGTTAAAACCAGAACGGAACTAGAACCGTTAGTTTTGGTGACGGTTTTGAAAATCCGAAACCGTGAGTTTCGATTCTATTTTGAGATAAAATCAGGCCGAACAGGCTCGTGCCCACCCCTAAACAAATATTTGTGCATTTTTAGATCCAATAGATAAGATGTCGTTGGTTCTAGCAATATTGCACGTCATAAGATACGTGACGTGACAACCTTTGTGTGATTACATGCATTAAAACTTAGGTTGTATAGACTTGGAAAGACGGAAAAGAATAATTTATGTGTATATAGTTTATATTTCTACAGAGTACGTCCCGTTTTGGCTAATTAATAAAATAATTACGTGCGTGTTTCGATACTGAGCAAATAAAAAGTATAATAGAAACACCGAGAGACGTTGCATTGTTTAGACCGATCATGCTTCAACCGTTCCCCTTGAATTTATCGCTCTCCCAAATAAGATTCCATCTTTGTCCCTTGTGTTGTTCTAAGCCTTCATAATCTTTCGCAATCGTCACTACAACAATTATGTCACTTTTATATATCGATATTTTATAACTTTATGTGTGTGACCAATTAAATTATGACACCTAGCCACTAAAAAAAATGACTTTCCTTTCTCAAATGTTAGTTTAATCAAGCATACCAAATCAAACTTTAGATCTAAATGTTGTCGATGCCAAATCAAACTTTAGATTGTCTACTTGTGCTCTAAAATATAGAACGATACACTTGATTTCTTAGTTTATGCAAAGAAATTCAGTCGTTCTGTCGACGACGAAGCGTGTTTTGTCATGTCATGCATTTCCCGTCTTGTAATAAGATTGCAGGTTATCTCGATCAAGTTATACTAGGAATGATCATATTGTAGCATCCTATCTGTAAGGATAGTCTAATTTAATTCATTAAGTATCTTCAATTATCTTGTATCGTTAGGCTAGAGATAGTTATATAAGCATGCAAGAATAGGCTTCCATTTGGCATCTTCATGTGTTCTAGTCCTAGAACGAAGAAGAGAAATCGTAATATGTATACGATATATTTTAACGCATAATTTTCTAATTATATAGTAATTACGATTTAATATATCTATTTGTAATAATATAGAAAAATGAAACACAATTAATAACAATTTAGGATTAGTTTCATAGGATACTCTGAACGTTTAGGGTATTTTCACCTGACAATTTGAATGTAGATTTCTAACAACTAACACCTTAAATCTTTTAAAATGTTACAGAACACTCGATCGTTAACAATCTGATTCATGTCATAATTGCTTGATGGAACTAATTCTTCCCCACAACGAGTACGTTGATAAAATTTATTTTTCTCTGTAAATCTAAACAAAAAGATGAATGTGACAAAAAATACATGATTTCCTTTTTAAGATTCAATCGCCGACAAAGATTTGATGGTTAATTTCAAAAGTAGGTGGAGTTATTTGACTAATAAAAGTTCAATGGCATGCTTCCCCCTAAGTCTTAGAACCCTAAATTTAAATACTAATATACAATTACATTTTTCATTTAATTTTTATATATTATACATGAAATAATAGAAGAATTTAGAAATTTTCGAGGGTGGTCCGTTTTGTAGCGTAAATCGATCCAACCTGATAGATCGATTTATGTAAAATTAGAACCAAACTCAAAGCGATTAGGTAGATTTGGGTACGGGTTCACATGGGTTTATTGTCTACTTGAAAAATTAAAAAACCGGCCGGAATAGTTGAATTTGGTTGGTGAATTAAACCGACATGGGGGTTCCACCTCTAAAGTCTAAATAAAGAAATAACGAATGGCGATCATCGTAAGTCGTGCAGGCTTCGCCTACATTTTTTATTTTTTTTTTAACCTGGCATTCTCAACTACGTGATTAGGGCCGGGGACACGGGAGTCTTGCTTCTTCTCCAATCAATATCCGCGTCTCTTGATTCTTCGATTTCTTGGTGATTACAGTTGCCTGTTTCTTTCAGGAACTCTGGTTCTTTGTTGTTCATAGTCGGATAGAGAGAAAGTGGGAGTTTCAGGAAATTTCTCATACTTCCACCGACAGTGAAAAACGAAGGAGAACATTGGTAACTTCATTCCATCTCTTTCTTTTTGTCCTTTTTATCATTTTGTCTTTTTTTTTTTGTTTCTTGTTATTGTGAGTGCGGAACTGCGGGAAAGTAAACGCCGTATGAATTTTGATGGTGGAGTACTTTTTTGAAAAAAAAGTGCGTGTTCATGATCTATGAGAGTGAGTCTGGGATGGTGGTAAATGCGTAGATTCGGCCTTTGCTTTTTAGTCGGCATTGAGTTGTGAGAGGGAAAAAAACGGAAAAAATTGGCGAGTCGGTCTGAATGTAGGTGAAAATTTGATAGATTTGAAGTGTTAGTAGTTTTTTAGAGTTAAGGAAAATACTCAGTTATGAGTGATTGTAAAGTTGTTTTTTTTTTTGTGGGAACAAAGTCGGTTAGGATCCAACAGAACTGAAGGAGCAAATAGTGATTGAGTTTTGCGAGGAGGGGATCTAAGGTGCCATCTCTCCTGCGACAGATTTGGGAACTATGAGTAATTTAAATGGCAGAAGACCTTTTGATTTGGAGGCTGGTAGAAGCAATTCTGGGGATGTAGAAGACGAAGATCTGTCTTCATCCAATCCATTTGACATTGCAAGAACAAAGCATGCTTCACTGAAGCGTCTCAAACGCTGGAGGGTATGTCTTATGGTTTTTCTTTCGGCCATCTAATTTCTCTTTGTCTAATTCCTTGTTATGTTTGTCATACATTTTGATTTTCTCTTTATAGTTTAATTTCCTTACTTCTCTTCTGTAAATTTATGTATTCCTGTTACTCAATGTCTTTTGCCCACTGGTTTTTCTTTCCATTTTTACAGTTTTCACGTTGAATATAAAATGATGCGGAGTTTGTGCTGTAAATGTATTTAGTTCAATCATTCAGATTAGGCTTTTGTTTAGAGAAGCCCATGGGGCCTTTTTTTTTCTTTGTTGTTTTAGTTTTTAAATTTTCGTTGTCACAGATAAAAATTATAGGTCAAATCACGCAGAAAGGTTGAAGAGCTAGTTGTGGCTCATTGCTATTAAACTATAGATGTGCTTGTGTGTGTGTGTGTGTTTTGGAGAATTTGAATTTGTTCGAATACAAAAAAAATTGCCTTCATTTTGCTACTGCATTGGCAATCCATTATTTCTATACTTGGTCTATCTATCAAGTCTTCCATTGTGCTTGGTTGTTACAATTGGCACACTGACACAACCATTCCTGGAGTTTTGCTTGATCCTTAACTTTAATGTTTTCATCTCAAACAAACCCTATTATCTCAATGTTTATTTATGGCATTTACTGATGACTTTCTTGCAAGTACTTCAGTCAATGGGATTTACAACTGATATTGCTTAGCCAGAGTTTGCTTATCCTTCTATAGCTATAAAACTTTCTTTTTGCTGATCCATCATCTCTTTATTTTTTTGTGGATTGAAACTTGTATGTTAACCTTTGTAGGCGATGTTCTTGTTTTTTCACGTGATATTTCATCATGTATTTCATGACTTAACTTACATTTTTTGCAGCAAGCTGCACTCGTGCTTAATGCTTCACGGCGATTTCGATATACTTTAGACTTGAAAAAGGAAGAAGAGAAAAGAGAAGCTATAAGGAAGATTAGAGCTCATGCACAGGCGATACTTGTAATAGCTTCTTTTACTGGTTTCATATGATGATTACTGTATTTATTTTTCTTATTTGCTTTCGTTGCTATCATCTCTATTCTATCAGGCTGCCTATCGCTTCAAATTAGCTGGAGATCGTCTAATAGGAGGTACTCCTTATAAGTCTCATCCTTTTAATGTGATCATGATAGAATTAGATAGTTTTTCATCCCAGTAATGGAAGAAAGTTCTTGAACTTTTGTGCTTCGAAGAAATGGAAGAAATTTCTTGAATTTACACGCTTCGCAGAGATGGAAGAAAGATCTTGTATTTTTGTCCTTCGTAGTAATGGACGAAAGTTCTTAAATTTTGATGTGGTAAATGTATGGGTCGAATTTATACTTCTATCATCATTCATTCTTTTAGTTCCCCTGGCATTATTTTAGAATTCTCCTTCTCATTATAAAGAATTGTTGAAGGATTATAATGTATTGTTTTTGTTTGACTCTATGAGCGGTTTCTTTTCCCCATCCATCTTTCAATTGTTTCCATTGCTGTATGAATCGTTAAAAAGATTACTAATAGATTGTTGTTTGAACTTTATTGATTCACCTTTTTTCATGATTAATTTCGTGGTAGGAGTGAAATTGGCATGTAATATGGTTTGTTGAACGGTGTTTTAGTGTGGTGGTACTATGGTTTATTATTGTTTGAGCCAATAGGGAAATGATTTACTGTTATTTGCATAATATTTCGTGTGACTTAAATGTTTTGATGACAGGAGGTACAGCGCCCTCACTTCCAAATGGTGTTTACGAAGTAGGACAAGAGCAACTTGCTGTGTTGGTGAAAGATCGCAATCTAACTGCTCTGCAGCAGCTTGGAGGGGTAAGTTTATTGTATATCGTCTGCATTTCTATTTAAATTAGCCTTTTATTTTATTTTTTTTCTTCTGCATCAGGTTAAAGGTCTATCCAATTCCTTACAAACAAATTTAGAGAAAGGTATTCGCGGGGATGATGAGGATTTAGTAAAAAGGAGAAAAGAATTTGGATCAAACACATATCCTCAAAAAAAAGGAAGGAGCTTTTGGGTAATTCCTGATATGTTTTCTGTTGACAGATGTTTTCATAATTTGATTTTCAGACTGAATAATCGTTTAATGATCGGTTTTTGTTTTAGAGGTTTTTATGGGAAGCATGGCAAGATCTTACTCTGATAATATTGATAATAGCTGCAGTGGCTTCATTGGGACTAGGCATAAAGAGCGAAGTGAGCCTGAGCTTCTCATTTTTCTCCATTGTTTATTGTCTCTTTTAGGGAGTTCTTCTCTCTTAGGTATATCGTCTTACTTGTAATTCTTTTCCAGGGTATTAAGGAAGGTTGGTATGATGGTGGAAGCATTTGTTTGGCAGTTATCATTGTCATTGTT
Source organism: Begonia fuchsioides (assembly GCA_003255005.1). Taxonomy (NCBI): domain Eukaryota; kingdom Viridiplantae; phylum Streptophyta; class Magnoliopsida; order Cucurbitales; family Begoniaceae; genus Begonia; species Begonia fuchsioides. The sequence continues at coordinate 474,611 of QAOC01054093.1, read as the reverse complement.
GTGACAGGTGCAGTACCTTTCAATTTCATAATTCTTATACATTATCAAGGCAACTTATAATTTTGTGAGCATACTAGATTAAATTTGACATTTGCAAGTTTATTCATGTCACAATCACTTGCAATTCAAGCGTTTTTATATCGACTGTGTTTAACTTTGTGATGTCCTATTCTTTTTCCACCAGCCATTAGTGATTATCGACAATCTTTGCAGTTCCAGAATCTAAATGAGGAGAAGAGAAATATACACCTGGAGGTTTGTTTTTAGTTAGTTGTTTCATTTTTGTTTAATGGTTTGATAACACCAAATACTTACCTTTGTTGAATGTTTCAAATAAATAGGTTATCAGAGGTGGTAGAAGAGTGGAGGTTTCTATTTATGATGTTGTTGTTGGAGATGTGATACCTTTGAACATTGGGGATCAGGTTAATGTTTATTTGATGTGTTAATTTCTTGAGTACGAATCCATATTATAATGCTCAATTTACACTATTTATTTTATCTTAGGTTCCTGCTGATGGGATTTTAATATCTGGACACTCTCTTGCAATTGATGAGTCAAGCATGACTGGCGAGAGCAAGATTGTGAGATGTGTTTTTTTGTTTTTTTTTTTAGTATTTCTAATTCATTACTGAAGAAATATATTTTCCTTTTTAGGTTCATAAACATGCAAAAGAACCGTTTCTGTTATCAGGCTGCAAAGTAGCAGATGGAAGTGGCACTATGCTGGTATATTAGAATTTGCGTTTTGATAGTAATATCTCAGTAATATTTATTTGGATCCTTTGTTTATGTGTTATTCAAAGCTAATATCTCTATATGTAGTGGTTGAGAATCAATTATTGTTTGAAAAAGCGTAGAATGTTTGCTTTGCTATTGATTTTTCACTGATGCATATCCTGTTTTGCTGAAAACGATCAAACTAAAATGTTGTTCTTGTAAAAAGGTAGTGAGCAAAATTCTGAACAGGCTAACAAAAAATTGTAACTTTAAAGAGACATAGGACTACTAATTTCTGAACAAGGGCATGCTGGAGAAGTTAAATGCTGGATGGTAGGGAATTTCAGTTTGACGTGTGTAAGTGTCAGCAGTCTTAACATCTGTTGCTTTATTACCATGACCTGAATTTATTCAATAACAGGATTTTGGATAAGGGCTGTATTTGATCTTATCAGGGTTTGGTATTATTTTGACAGAGACAAGTTGACATAATCCTTTTCACATGTCTTTATGTGTTGGGGAGTAGATGTAGCACTTAAAGGGTGTATCTGATCTTATTAGGGATGTGATTGTTATCTTAGGAATTGCTGATTGGCCTCTGTCAATGTGGGAGTAGATATATTATAATACTGGGGTGAGGGTTTACAAGTTTGAGGAGCTATGATCAATGTTGGGTTAAACATCTATGTATTTTCTGTTGGAGGATGGAATCTTGAAGAGAGGAAAGTTAAAACCTGTTTTGGTTAGGGATCATTACTTATGAAGTCCTACCAATAATTGCAAGGCTGGAAGCACTCATTAAAATATTTATATAATAAATTGAAGAAATTTCATGGAGATTCTCGGTGTAAGATTGCTTTTTGCATCCAGCAATCTGAAGTGTTAGTTGAAGGATATGTTAGATTGTTGGTTATTTAGTCAATTAGGGAAAATGTATGTTGGCATTTTATTCTTTATGAAGCATGGTGTCAGTCACCTCTTCTTTGTACTATATCCTATTTGTTACTTCGTTTAATTTAAAGTGATGTAAGTTTGTTGAATACTAGGTAAGAATCTGGTAGTTTCAAGGTATAAAAAATTGTTAATCATTGGGTCAACCTTTTTATGGTGCGACTTGGCTCGATACCTTTTTTTTTATTTTCTTTATTCTTTCTATCCAGGTTACAAGCGTTGGCATTAATACTGAATGGGGTTTGCTAATGGCTAGCATTTCTGATGACACGGGTGAGGAAACACCATTACAGGTTAGTCCTATATGTTTTAAAATGTTTTAATTGGCATCTCCATTTTTCCTAGTTGGTTCACAGTTCTAGTAATTTACAGGTCCGTTTGAATGGGGTTGCTACTTTTATTGGTATTGTGGGACTTACTGTAGCTTTTGCTGTCTTGATTGTTCTATTTATCAGGTAACTGGGTCTTGTTATTGACATCCAGTTGCATTTATTAGGGTATTTTTTATGGGCTTAAGTATTTCATTTTGACTAGATATTTTACTGGACACACCACAAATGCCAACGGGGAAGTTCAATTTGTTGCTGGGCAGACAAAGGTTGGCAAGGCCATTGATGGAGCCATTAAAATCATTACTGTTGCGGTATGGTTGTATGTGTTAATTCCTATAAAAACTTAGGTTGACTAATTCCAAAAATGATGTGTCAATTATTTTACAGCTGAGCCTTTCTATAGTTAGTTTGAACTGAAAACAAATAAATATAGGTCACAATTGTAGTTGTTGCGGTGCCAGAAGGGCTTCCATTGGCTGTTACCTTAACGTAAGTAATTCTCTTAAGTATTTTTTTTCTCATATATAGAAATGTGGTCCTCGTATTTCAAAAAATGCTGCACACCATTTTGAGGTCATTGTTGGTTGAATCTGGATGACATTTCTATTAATGATGATAAAACTTGTTGTGGAATTTGAGAAAATTCTAATTTTTCTTGCGTATCTTTGATCACTACAGTGTATATTGGAAAATGAATTAATCATTTACCAATCTTAATCCATTAACCCTACTGAATTAGAAATGGTTAGACATCAGCCTGATCTTATTACTATGAGAAGGTTATATTTAAATGTGATCCTAGCGACCCATATATTAATGTGATCCTCCTATCAACTCTTTGGTTCTGCATTAGTACCATTAAGGTTATGTGCTTTAACAGTGTATATTGTATTTCTTATAAATATCGATATTTCTACTATACTCGATACCTCAGATCATGTCATTTATGCTTCCTATTACTTAGTTCAGTAATCATTTTCAATCTTATCAGTCTTGCCTACTCAATGAGAAAGATGATGGCTGACAAAGCATTGGTATGTTTTACCTTGTCATGCTTCATTATTTTTTGAGATGAATGAATCCACTATGAATTTAAAACTATATAATATGGTAATATGACTATTGCAGGTGCGAAGACTTTCTGCTTGTGAGACTATGGGATCTGCTACAACTATATGTAGTGATAAGACTGGAACCTTGACAATGAATGAGGTGAATTTTGTATTCTCGTGTGGTCATAATAAGCATTTCTGCCATCTCTTTTATAATTTATTTTGTAACCTTTTGTTTAATTTTTAGATGACCATTGTTGAAGCTTATGTTGGTGGAAAGAAAATTGATCCTCCAGATAACAAGTCTGAACTTTCATCCACGAGTTTATCTTTACTACACGAAGGAATTGCTCAGAATACGAATGGTAGTATTTATTTGCCTGAGGTATGAATTTTGAAAAATGTACTAACTTAGCTTCAATGCAGTGTTCTGGTTGAGGCGACTAAAATTTTCTTACTGTTTCTATTTTTCAGGGTGGGGGAGATGTTGAGGTTTCTGGATCGCCTACAGAAAAAGCTATTCTCTCTTGGGGGATTAAGGTATTGTTTTGTAGTTTCTTTTTTATCATAACTGCCATAATTTAGTTCAGCTCTGTTATGATTTTTTGCATTTTATTTACAGCTTGGGATGAGTTTTGAACTCATCAGATCAGAATCTTCAATTGTTCATGTTTTTCCATTCAACTCAGAGAAAAAGCGAGGGGGTGTTGCTGTGAGATTGGTAATATATTTTATTATATCATGAGTTTTCTGGTTCATGTGATTATTTTTTACTCATAAGTGAACAGTCTGAAGAAACAGATATTATGTTTTATTGGCTGTTACTCATTTTAAAGTGTTTGTTAATTTAAGTTGCATTACGACTCTTAATAGTGGGGCCAATACACCAAATTTTTATTTCAAATCCCTAGATTCTTGTTTATAGCGAGTTGACAACTAGATGAAAGGAATAATTTATTTTGTCGTTGTATGCAATCAATTTACTAAAAGTTGTAAAATTGTTATGATTTCTTTATGGAAAACCAATTTTCTAAACTTCAAAAATAAGAATTCCGCTTCATGAATGCTAGAGTCTTTATCTCGGCGTGTTATTTGGAAAATGGATCTCTCAAAGAGCCACTATATTTGTAAAGTAAATTACCAACAGATTTGAATTCTCAACTTACTATCAGTCATGTTGACAGATACTTACAAAATATCCACAGTAATGTAATATTGTTACCATTTTACGATCACAGCCTGACTCTCAAGCCCACATACATTGGAAAGGTGCTGCAGAGATAGTCCTGGCCTCATGCACTCAACACATGGACCCTGATGGCCGTTTGGTGCCTATGGATGAAGATAAGGTCAGTTATTATGAAGAGTTAGTCTGTAAAACTTCCATTTCTATTTCTCCTGAAGTTATTTCAGGCGATTTCCAGTTTTTCTCTTCCAAAATGAAATTAAATTTCGTCATTTGTTAGACTCAATAATGTTTCCTTTCCCTTTCTTTGTCAAGTTTCTTTTGTCCTATCATTGTTTTTATCATCAGGTCTAATATGAAGTCTTTTCAGTAATGTTTCCTTTTCTCTTTCTTTGTTAACTTTCTTTTGTTCTATTATTGTTTTTTTCATCAGCTCTAATATGGAGTCTTTTCAAAATTTTAAAACTTCCTATATATATTAATTTTGATTGCAGAAATGTTTTTTCAAAAAAGCTATTGAAGATATGGCTGCTCGTACTCTGCGTTGTGTGGCCATTGCATATAGATCTTATGATAATGAGAAAATTCCCGCTGATGAAGAACAACTAACTAAGTGGGTGCTCCCAGAGGATGAGCTTGTGTTGCTGGCTATTGTTGGTATAAAGGTAACACTCCAGGAATGTGAAAGAAACATTAGCAACCACTCTCTTAATCTGATTTAGGGTGATAAATGTGCAATCATATCATATATTTCTTTACTTCTTTTAATGTTATTGAGAACGTTCTTAGTTCTTTTGTGTAAGCAAAACTAAAATTCGTCAAAAATACTCTTCAACAAAAAAAATCATGGAACGTGGCATATAAGTAAAGGTTTTTAAAATCAACTAATTAAATGGTGCAAATGAAAGGAAAAACTATATTATCTTCTTTGGGCATTACAATTTAAGAATGAATTATTATGTCTGGTGTGTGTTTTGTATCTCATGGTTTATACAGTGATTATTTTAATAGAAAACTCCGAGATAACATATAATTGAAAATTTTGGTGTGAATGAAGATTATAGTCATTCTTTTTCAATTCTTTTGATGCACTTTTTTATAAAGCATGTGAATATGTTTACAATCTGGCATCTATGCTTGGATTTATTTTTTGCAAGGAGTGACAGTATAATTGCGTTTCTCCATTTTCCTTTTCTTTTTTCTTTGTTATTACTTGTTTAGCTTAGTTTACATTATTTTCTTTCAGGACCCTTGTCGACCTGGAGTGAAACATGCAGTAGAACTTTGTCAAATTGCTGGTGTCAAGGTGGGTTTGTTACTTTATGAAAATTTTATTTGGACGATATACTTGCTTTACTTTTATTTCAAAAAGGGGCTGTTTTAACTCATCCCCGCTTGTAGTTTGGTTATGGAGAATGTGAATTTCCACTTTAGGCAATTGAAGTATCTAGCTAACATGAAGCGGAAAAAATGTGCATTTACTAATCTCAAGGACACGATATTCAATTCAGGAGAAGGGAAGATAAAATAAAATAAAATGCTTTGTTTTCAGACCTTTATGGACACCAGCATTATTTGATATAGTGATATCATAAAGTCAGAGCCTTGGTCTCGTACTTTGTGGATTGAAACAGTTATGATGGTGCAATGCCATATATATATCTTGTTCATTGGGAGTACCCTTTCTACCCGAGGTGGCGAAAAATAAAACACCCTTGAATCTTTACTGAAAAATTCAGTGTACGTTTAAAAAACCCACACCATAATATAATACAAGCTAAAGCACTAAAATGGACACTTAGCTGTTTGGTAAGCCAGAAAGCTCAGAAGCCACTTGATTTTTCTTTAATTATTATGTATTTACAAAAGCTTAGGAAACTCTGCTAATTACACTTCATTACTGTACTCTGAGTATTTTTCTACTATGTATATCTCTTACTATTTCAAAGGAAATTTGAATTTTTTCATGCAGGTACGAATGGTAACTGGTGACAACATTCAAACTGCCAAAGCTATTGCTTTGGAATGTGGCATACTTAGTTCGGATGCAGATGCTCACGAACCCAATATTATGGAGGGAAAAGCCTTTCGTGAACTATCTGATGAACAAAGAGAAGAAATTGCTGAAAAGATATCAGTATGATGTTTTAACTATTTTAAACTATTATTTAGAACTTTTAGGTATTGTATATTTGTCTAATGAAAGTTACCATATTCTTAACTTCTTAAAATATTTAGGTGATGGGAAGATCCTCCCCCAATGATAAGCTTCTTCTTGTTCAAGCATTGAGAAAAAAGAGACACGTTGTTGCTGTAACTGGGGATGGAACTAATGATGCGCCTGCATTGCACGAGGTTGAATTCATTAATATCTTTCTAGTTTCTTCAATGGTGTCGCAATTACATCTTTTTTTCACTAAATATTGATGAATATATATGACATACGATTGGCTAATGTCAGGACTGTAAGGGTTAAGTTGGTTAACATATTTTATGTAATCATTTTGTTTCAACTTCATACATTTAAAATGGTTGAAGTGTAGATGAATCTCTTCATATTGGCTTTTGGTTACACGTCTCTCTTTTCTCATGGCTTCTATAGTTAGCTCCAGGTTTTTACTAATAAATGTCAATTTATGGTTTTCAGGCCGATATTGGTCTTGCAATGGGTATTCAGGGGACGGAAGTTGCCAAGGAAAGTTCAGATATTATTATCTTGGATGACAATTTTGCTTCTGTTGTTAAGGTTAGTCAGAAAACTGTCCCATTCGTTGCCTGATTTAAAGTTTTGTTGTTTTATGATGCAGTAGAACATAAATACACTTACAGTTGAGTTTATATTTGTGAGTTATCGGTGGGCCGCGTACTTTTGTATTTTCATTACAGTTATTTTTGCAAGATATTTAAGCCGTCCTTCTTCAAGCCATGGTTCATACATAATTTCAATCCTTTTAGAAAAAAAATTCTAATTTGCAAGCAAAAGTATAAATCTACGTATCACTCCATTGTTTATTTAATTGAACCTTCCTTTTTAAGAGCTTGAAGATTTTTGTTTATTCTGTCAAAATAGATTTTAAACTTGATTTCTTGGAGTTATCAAGGAAGGAAATGACAAATGAAATTGAGTCACAAAAAGAACTTTAAAATTGAAATGGTGTAAATAAACAAAATGAGCAAATCGTTTAGTTATTAATAAAAATGAAGCTAAAAAGTTATGCCACCTGTCAAGTTCTCATTAAGTTTCTGGTTTAAGATTTGTCATTACAGGAATTTTTGTATTAACCATTTTTGTGGATTTGATATTTATGATTTTGTGTCGTGTTATTAAATTGCCATACTTTCCCCCTTTTTTGTTATTTGAAACTGAAATCTTTATGAAAAATAAACGATTAGAGTAGATACATTATCATACTTCCCTTCTCCGCAATGTGAGCTTCCATTAATGATCCTAAATTGTGAATATTTTTATATTATCTTATTTTGAGTCAATTTTATCAACTTTGTGAAGGTTGTGAGGTGGGGCCGTTCAGTTTATGCCAATATTCAGAAGTTTATTCAGTTTCAGCTTACAGTTAATGTTGCTGCTCTTGTTATTAATGTCGTTGCTGCAGTGTCTTCTGGGAATGTTCCACTGAATGCAGTGCAGGTTGAGTGTGCTATTTTTGCATGTTTTGTTTCTCTTAATGGTTTTTATTATAAACTTTTTTTGATCTTTTGGACAGCTTCTTTGGGTTAATCTTATCATGGATACGTTAGGAGCATTGGCATTAGCAACCGAACCTCCAACAGATCATCTTATGCACAGGCCCCCTGTGGGAAGAAGGTAAATTTAGTTGGCGGTTGATGTGAATTAGTATGCTAGTTGGTGTAGCCTGTTGATTTTAATTCACTGTTTGCTTCTCAATTTAGTAATTGCATTGTCAATTATAGCACTTTTGGCGTGGAATTGCGCATATTTGAGACTAAATTGTTTTAGATTGGTTCCCAATTTGGACAAAATTTACTGATACTTGGTTGTAGCATATTTTATCAAAATAAACTCAGAGCTATTTTCATGTTCACTGGCACTGAGTTTTTTATATCCTTGGTTGAATGTAATGTTTTATGCAGCTAACCATGGTTTTTTTTTTTTGCTTTAGTGAACCTCTTGTAACAAATATTATGTGGAGAAATTTGCTGATACAGGTAAAAGTTTTTGGAAGCTTTTTGTGCAACTTTTTACCTCGCAGAATGTTGCTATGACTAATATCATTTCTGATTTACAGGCCATTTATCAAGTATCTGTGCTCCTTGTTCTCAACTTTGCGGGCATCCGTTTACTTAATCTGAAACATGAAACTGTAACACGTGCTAATGAAGTGAAGAATACTCTGATATTCAATGCTTTTGTCCTTTGTCAGGTGTGCTTTTTACTCAAGTCAAGCTTTTAAATTTGACTCGAAATTTTTAGTTCCTTGGTTGTTTCCTTATCATATTGGAGAGAATTGTTAATGTTTATAGCATCGCGAGCCTCAAAACTGATTCGGGCTTGTGGACGGTTAAGAAAAATTTCTTTTCAGTTTATATGAACTTAAATTGCATAATTTTGTTGCTTCTAATTCAATATTAAAAAAATTAATGCAGTAACTTGTTCAAACTACAGATTTTCAATGAGGTCAACGCAAGGAAGCCTGATGAAATGAATGTTTTTAAAGGAATTACCAAAAATTACTTCTTCTTGGCGATAGTGGGTTTTACTATAGTACTTCAGGTGGGCAGTCTGTAATATTCTAGCTTACTCCTGTGGAAACGGAAGCAAGCTGACATTTGTTTCCTTTTATTTAGGTTATCATCATTATGTTTCTTGGAAAGTTTACTTCTACTGTCAGGCTTAGCTGGCAACTTTGGTTAGTTTCCATCGTTATCGGCATTATCAGGTAAATTTTGGTTTATCAGATCTCTTGTTAGTTGCTTTGATTGGTGTTCTTAGGACTACTTGGTGGAAAATCTTTGTTTTTGGTAGATCAAAAGACGAATTAGGCTCTCCAAATCGAAAAAGTATACTCAAAATATAGTAGTTATTCCATTGAGTTACTTGACTAAATATTATGTTCCTCTGTCTCAGCTGGCCCCTCGCCGTCATTGGAAAACTGATACCTGTTCCTGAAACTCCAATTCATAAATTCTTCACGAAACGGTTTCGAAGGCGGCAAAATTCGTAAAAGTATCGAGAGCAAGAGACCTCAGCCAGCCGGAAAGGTCACTGACTGCATCCCTTTTTCTAGTATTTGATTTCAAAGTGGAAACTATACTTTTACCAGAAGCATACGGTACGCAGCACATAGTTGCGATCCAAAGTTCCTTTTTCGTTGTTTCTAACCAACAACAAAAGATTAAGAGAATTTGTTAGATTAACATCTCTCATCGGATTCTCTCGGTGTTTGCTTTTGGTTTGGCGGCGTTAGCTTGTGTCGAGATTATTGTTAAAAACACTATTTTGAATGGATATTGGAATGTTACGATTTGAATGTATACTTGTTCCTGCATTCGTCTCGGATCAATGTCCTTTTGATTATTTCGACCTCAAAGAAGATTTAAAGATGAGGAAAACCGTTAGTCCGAGATTAATATCTCAAATGGAACGGTGTTCATAATGTCTCAATCTTCAAGTCTTAGTGACGATCGTTATGAGTATGATTTACAAATTGTAAATAGTGAACAAAAGTGAATTACAATATTTCACTCGATTCTGTTTCTTACCAGTTCGATCTTTGATTTACTGGGTTCAATCAAATCTTCATACTTGTCATATTTGTCATACATTATATCAGGTTGTCTAGCATGTTTTTGAAAGATCACAAACAGCACTCTTTGTTCGTATATTACATAATATGATTATTATAATGATTCGATATCTTAATAGCTCAATATAAAGTGGTCGAAAACAGATATTTTAAGATCAACCATCCAAAACAGCAAAAATTCTTCATGCCAGGAAATAACTATCCTTTGTTTTCTATGATTCTAGAATTGAATCATGCAATTCAAATCCTAAAATGCGACAATGTTCTTCAATACCTTCCAACCGGATGATCGATGTCTTGGTCAAGAGCTCCATCGCAGGACCGGGTTAAATCTATGATTGATAAATTTGAAACAAGGGATAGATTTTTAGGTCATTAAAAATTCATGCACTAACCCACTGAGTAAATATTAGACATTATTCTTTCACTTCTAGTTATTAGAATCTTCACTTTTCCCTTCATCTACTCTCTAACTTCAAAGGTTCTTTTCTCCAATACATATAATCTTCTCTACATTGTACACCCTTTAACAACCAAAAATATCCTACCAAAGTTTAAAATTTCATAGCTCAACACCATTGCACCATCTAAACTGGTCAAGAAAGCTTACCTATCTTGTATTACTTAAAAACCTAAAGCTCCTTTCTCTGATTTGAAAGGATGGCCCGACCAACTTCTCCCTCTCCATCTCCTTTCTCTGATTTGAAACACAAGCTGCATTGAACCGCCGCCTTATACTTGCGGAGGGTTGTAGAGAAATACTCCCAGTTATCTCCCATGCAACACAATATTTTTCTCTCATTCCTTTGTAATTGTAATCTACTCTGAAATTGATTCTTCTCTAAATCTACACCCTCTAACTTCCAAAACATCCTACCAGAGTTCAAAGTTTCATAGCTCACCATCATTGTACCACCTAGACTGGGTCTAGAATGCTCATGTATCTGGTATTGCTTGAAAACCTTGAGCTCTTATAAGCAATACTTGAATGCTCTGTGATTGTTGACTATGTAACCAAAAATGGCCTATACTAATCTCTCTATTATTGTATTTTGTAAAGCAAAATATGACTCATGGGATCATAAATTTGTGTTATATCAATCTCATTATAGTTTTCTATCAATATCAAGATGTTGTCTTACTATTCTATTCCTTTCATTTAACATTCACCTTTAGAAACCTAGGCCCCATTCTTTCAACCATGTCTCTCTCCAAGCTCATGTTTCAGTACTCTGCCAAAGGAAACAAATAACCCATAAAATAGAAATAGCTGATCTGTTCACAGAACTTTTCAACTAGGTATGCGGTACCTATAGTGTTCAATAGACAACAAGAAGATAATCCACTACAGTTCCCAAAGATTATCTCGACTACTAAGCCAATATATTTGGACAGTAATGCATATTGATAAATAGAATTGAGAGTGACTTAAGAACGTCAGACATCAAAATCTCAATTAATTGAATACTATAACAAGCAATCTAAGATCATTGACTCAGAAGCTACATCATGAACTATCAATTAGATAGTACAGCAGAGAAAATAATAGAGTGGATGTATAATGCTCATACTTGAAAAGTGAAAACACAAGCATTTTCATCCAAAATTAGCAATCTGTAGTCCAATAAACTCTGTAATCCGCAAACTAGTATTGTTCATATTCAACTCTTAAAAAGGACAGCCAACCACAGTGTCAGTTTGAGAACTTTTCAAAGCTCAATCAATTAATCATCTAAGATAAGCAGGAATCTTGATGCGTATAAAGAGCATACTCATGATATAAGCGATAAAGACTGAGGAAATGCCAGCTGTGGCGTAGGAAACCTTGACACTCTTAGCGCGGTTGCGATCCAAAGCCAGATCCATGAGAATTATTCCAACTCCGCCAAGCACGAACATAAACCCAGACGAAAGTCCCTCAATGATATACTGCCCATTAACTCGACCAGACATGAAGACAACGGGTCGGACTGCACCGGTGGAAGGATCCTGAGTGGATCCGATGCCCGGAGGCTCAACAATCACGTCGTAGACAATCCCCGAGACCACCATGAAGTAGGTGAGGAGAACCAAAGCGTAGACGGTCATCGGAGAGGGAAGAGTCAGCGTAGGCAGCTTCAGGCGGAGGCGGGGCGGCCGGAGAAAGCTGTAGGGGACAAAGCGGACAACGTGGAAGACCGGATCAATGGAAGATGTCGGGAGATCCACCGGTGAAGAAGACGAAGCGGATTGAGCGTGGGATTCAGATTTCGGAGCCATTTTTCTATGGATTGAATGAGAAAATTGGAAATCGAACCTCAATTTCAACCTCGATCTCTCTATCCTTCTCTGGTTCAGCGAGATCGGGTACAAGGAGAAGGGTTTTAGCTACCGCTGGGCTCTGAGAACCGAGTGTTTGGCTGCAGAATCATGTTATACAGATCGAGAATAAGATATAGCTTATCCAACTTCGGAATAAGACAACGGGCAATATACCATAAGTGAGCATGAGCAGATCTAATTTAATTTTATCTCGAAATTAAATTAAAACTAGAACGGATGGTTCTGGATTTTTAAAATCGAAATTGAAACGGATGCTTTCAGTTCTATTCCGATTTTAATATAATTTTATTTATATTTAAAAAAATTAAAATATATTTTTTATTATATTTAAATTGAATTTTAAGTAATTTGAAAGGTCCATAACAAATTTTAATATTTATATTATATTTTATTATAGTTTGGATCGTGTTTTACTTGATTTTAGAACTTTTTTAACTTACGGTCTCAATTTTAATTTCACGGTTTTTTATTCTTAACAATTAGAATCGACTCATAAATCATAATTTTTAAAAAATTAAAATCAAGACCTAATCAAAATTGATAGTTCCAATCCAATTTTAACTGTGCAATTTATAAGTAAATTGTCATACTGATATTTCATCCGAGTAAATTTGTTAAATTTTCATTCACGTTAATCAAATTTTTCATAAACATACCGTAACGAATGTGAAGAATGAGATTTCACGAGCGTTCAATTGATCTGCTACGAATGATTAAGAATTAATCTTTTATGAACGTATCAAATTAATAATTAAATAATTAACTAAATATTTATTACTCATGCGTGTGGTTCGTATGCATAATTAACTATTATTTTTTAATAAATTTTACTAAAATTAATTATTGGTGAAAAAATTTCACAAATAATTAAAGTGCTATAAGGTAAAATGAAAAATGGAAAACACCCTCCAAGCATATCAAAATTCCGAGAAATAAAAATACGAAATGAAATCATGTCCGACATGTATCGTTTAAATTCCTCGCATGAAATCAAACAAAATTCACTTGCTTTTTAGGTCACCCGAATCAAAAGCACGACCATTATAAAAACGCATGTCATTGCGAATAACACTAACCATGTGAAGCATGTGGTTTTAGAGGTCTTGGAATAAACGTCAGTAGTCCGTTTATTCGCACGACCCGTGCTCGCTAAGCTCTGCTCAAGAGACTTCTCCGTCGAATCCAGAATCTGCATTTATCGTACGTTCAAATGAAAAACCGCTCGAAAAATGAAAAATACTAGTAACGAAGAATAATTCGAAGGAGTAAAAATTCAAGGATTGAGATCATTGAGTGCTATATTTCAAAATCAGATAATGAGAGTAAAAAAGATTTGAAAAAGCCTTACTTTTTCAGTGTTCTGCAAAGACCTGCTCATCACAAGACTACTTTCTTTAAGCTGCTGAGCCAACTCAACCATTTCGTCAGTCAAATCTTCCTGAAGTTTTCTAAAGCATAAAAAGAGAAACAATGACCATAATTCACGAGACGATCTTTGGAAGTTTTGCCCGCAAACCGAGTGAAATTACAAACATATATATATCAAAGTTTTCAAGCTACAGATCATTAGGCGATCACGGCAATGCTCCAAAACAAAATGAGGCCATAAATTTCACATCTTGACGTAGAATCGAATCAGATCATAACTATCACCAAATACTTCAAAGAGGGATCGATAATTCAAAATTAAGGGAAATCACTTCTTTTTTCATTTAGAATGAAGTGAAATTTGTTTTTCTTAAAAAAAATTATAAGACTCTGAAATTCGAAACTTTTATCTACTCTTATCTCATTCGACCACTGTAATTAGGATCACTAGAAATGCATTGGGTGGTCTGATCACTAACCACATCCTCTCCTCCAAATATGAAAAAAGCAATTAGTCTACGCTCACTCCTAATATATTTAATTTGATTAGTTCCTGCCCATTTTTTCTATCTTCTTTTTTTTGGATTGAACCACTCCTTCAAAATAAAACAAAAGCAAATTGTGGGTTTCAACTAATAAATTTCTGAAGATAATGTTAGCAAGAAACCAACTAAAACTGGAAAACTATTCAAGTAACTACGTTTTGTTTGATATTTTAAGCATCCATAAAGAAAGTTAAAGCAGATTTATAAGTTTGGAGTGAAGTCTACAAGCGTGGACATGCAACACAAAGCAACATGGAATTTTTTGAAAAAAAATAAGAAGTGCATGCGAGTGATTACTAGGTCATTTTCATGGATAAAAATGAAACTAAAACAGAATATTAAGAAAATGATGTACTTAATAAAGATTCAGAATTTAAGTTTTGACATAGATTTACAAAGACATGACTATAACAAAGTAAATTAAAGCATATGGAAGTGTTATGAATGTCATAGTTGCAGATTGAAGTGAGTTTAGACAAATAAATATACATAATTGGCATTATGAATTCACTTAAGCATGAAATGGTTTAAATTTAAGTAATGTATATTCATTCTCTTATTGTACATTTTTAGAACACACGTTGATGCGTCAAATAATGATTGTACGAGAAATATACTAATTAATTTTTTATAATTTATAACATCAATTGCACTTCAATTATATCAATCGTTGATTAACACGTCATCATTTATTTTAAGAAACTATAATAAAAAAGTGAACTTAGACTTACTTTTTAAATTATATTTATCAGTAGTAGTAAATGTTTACCTGTGCTTGTCAATGTGAGCATGCGCAGCAGCATCTAGTTTAACTAGTTCGGACGGATTACTATCAGTATTGTCATTATATCTATCTTCAATAGCTGAGGGAGGCCTACAAAGAAATCAAACATTTTCTCACTCCAAAAAATCAAAGCAAAATAAAAGAGCATTTTAAAACTATGCCACGCCGCATTCACTTACACAGATCTCCTCCTTAATCCAGGTGATGCAAGAATGGGACTTTCTGATTCTTGTCTAAAAGAACTTTCTTTAGCTGGAATACTAGAGGAGGGTTCTGAGTATTCTTCCACGTCAGACTGGAGTTCACAAAAGCATTCAAGCATTAAAACAAATTCAACAAATAATTTAATTTGTTAACTCATGTTCATTACTATCTTCTAGCACAGTTTTCCTTTTTTACTTTTTTTCAGTTATATATTNTTTCCTTTTTTATTTTTTTTTTCAGTTATCATGTATTAAAAAATTAGCTATTTAAATGTTACCATGATCAAACAGATAGATTCAAGCAAATAAGCCGCAGACAATAGGTACCGATACTTGACAAGAACAATTAATGAAAATTTCATGCATTTGTAGAACAAAATTGAAAGAAAATGAAAAAAAATCTTTATGCTTTTAAAAACCTATGTGTTTTCTTGCTGAGGACATCAACAAGGACACGAGATAAACATGGCATGTCAAATATCGACGGAGGAGAAAATGCTACACATATATGTAAGTACGTAAACATATATCTACAATTTTTTGTCTTCAAGCACTAAGTTTTTTTGAAGAAATGTAGAGCCGATGTCTTTTTGGTGTATCAGCACTTTCTAAGCCATAGATAATAAAAAAAATGAAATAAAATTAAAAAGCAAACCGAAGGAACGACTAATTTGGAAGCAATAGCTTCAATCTTCACCATGTAATCCCCCAACAAACCCTTTGAGATTCTGCACAAAGAAAATTCAATTATCAACTAGTTCACAAGTAAAATTTCTCACATATAAAACTTTCAAGAATGTGAAATTAGAAAAGTAACTTCTCCGAACTTCCAATCTAAGCAGCAAGATTACAATCAGCATAAATACTTTTTCCATAAGTAAAAGCACAAGTTTATCTATTTGAATAATAAGCAATAGTGTTATGCTTTCTGTATAAAAATGTCATTTGGTAGCTAAAAGAGATAATAAGAAAATTGAATAACGACTGAAACAAAAGAATATTTGAATCAACTAATATCCTTTTATGCATTCTGGGCATCTTTATCAACTAAATAATCTATTCGCACCTGACATAATCTCATCTAGGGATACTGTAGAAGGTCGCCAACACTTACAAGTAAATCAAATGTACCTAGTACACCAATGTCCCTTAGTTACTTCCCTCGTCAAGGTTCTCACAAACAAGAGACAAAAATTTCCATCAATGAAAACAACTTTTCTGCGCACTTTGTTCTACAATTTGTTTTTCCCGAAAATCTCAAAGGATTACTTGCTCCAATTAACCTCTCAAGAAATTGTGAGGAATGAAGAAAAGAAATGGAATATTGAAGCAAATAATGGCAACACCAAAAAATATTGAAGATTAATAATTGGATAGCCAAAAATTATATTACTATCCAAGAAAAAGAATGATGATGGTTGTGGCCCAAGCTTATAAGCCATGATTTAGATCATTTAATATTTTATTTGTTTTATCTAATTTTATATCTTAATATAATATTCTTAGAGACGTACTTTTCATATGAAAATATACTTATCTTAATAAAGATTTCTCAGAGATTAGCAATCAAACTTCTTTAAAGGGTTGTGATGCAGATTAACAGCAAAGAAGACTATGATATTTGATTGTTTTGATCTCGAGAGTTTATTCTCAATGTTTCCTTTTGATTTTTAATTCCCATCAAAACAATATTCCACTGCACAACTACATAAACTATTGCATAAACATGTCTTCAACTTCTGATAATTAGTTCGTTACCAAGGCTCATTATCACGAACTGCAGTTTAAAATTGAATATGTGAGATTCAAAACAATGAGATCAACATTATTGCAATTTAAATTCATCTAATGAAGTCATATACATCAATAGAATCACAATTCTCGCATTATATGAAAGAAACTAGAAGGCGTCACTAAATAATCAGAAAAGTATTGGAAAATGACAGTGAAAAGCAAATCAAAATCATCCTGACCTCGGTAACCCATCTGGTGTTTTCTCTTCGGAAAGCTGCTCTAACTGTTCCCGTAATGTTTGGACATACTACAAGGCAACAATGACTTAAGTTTAAATAGAAAAAAATTGCATAAATGGGAACCTTAGTTTAATGGAGGAGAAACATACATGCATAAGCTTTGCTTGATTTTGTTGTTGAGGGGCAGCTCTGAGTAATCTCCTAAAGTTCACTTCCAGTTTACTAGTAGCCATCAAAATAACCTACAGTCCTACACCTTGAAGTTGGATAAAAATATTTTATTTTCTCAGGTAAATTTATTTATTTAATCAAAATGCAATAACCACAATTTCATAGCAATACAGTCAAAGACAGATACCCATGAAAAATAAAAAATATGCTTAACGTATGCAATGGGTATTTCATGTGATTAAATTACTTCATTTTTTCTCCAATCCTTGGTTTGAGAGGCATAAATAACATTTAGAGAAGCATCCTCATAATCCATCTAAACGTTTCTAGTTGATGATATTGCTTTAGACGTGTATGGCTCGATGTATATCGCCTCTACGAAACTAAATCAATTAACTTTACACCTACGGGATGAAGATTTGTTCTTTTGGTTTGTAATCAGAGGCCTTTCTGAAATTCCATAACCTGGTCTATTCATGCACTCATTTGTATATCTTCTTCTCGTAACATGTAGAAACCTTAGAAATAAATTTTCGATTGCCCACAAAGTATGCAAACCCTAGTTCAAGTAAATTTTAAAAATCTCATTAATGCATATAAGAGAATTTAAACCTTCCTCTGTTAGCTCCAAAGGAAGAAAGCTTCGAAAGCTCCCTGAATTCCTATCTCCCTCGCGCCTAATTTCTGCACCTCTTGCGCCAGATCACATCAAAGATTTCACAACCAAAACCCGCAGCCCCATCAAGCTCAGAATTTGAAGCCGTATTTTATGGATTGAATGAGAAAAAGGAAAAACTGAACCAGAATTTCTACCTCGACCTCTCTATGCTTCTCTGTTTCAGTGAGATCAGGAAGGAGGAGAAGGGTTAGTTTGCCGCTGGGCAATGATTCAACTACTACAACTGTTGTCTGGGGACTTCGAATCGATTACACGATGCTTCGCCGCAGGATCCCGTAAACGCAGATCAGGACAGATTACCACAAATAACGTAAATCAAAATAACGCAATCTAAAGCACGAGAATTGGTCTAAGCTAAACCAAAATATCATTTGATAATTACCCATTAATAATTTAAAAGATTTTATTTAAAAAAATAAAATAAAAATCTCCCTTCTTTGGTATGAAAAGAGAGAGATTTATCAATGCTAGGTTTAATGAGATTCAATTAAAATATAATTAATGCGATAAATTATAATTTAAAGATTAATTTGAATTAATTTGAAAGTCAAAGAACACTTCCAAAACATCTTCATCTCTCCAAATTTCACTAATATTTTGATTTTGCATGGGTGTGCCACAGATCACTGCAACCCTTCGAGATCGATAAAAAATGACAAAAATTGACCACCACAAACGATAAAGGGCGACTTAGCAAAGAAGAGATCAAGAGAATGGTAAATGAGGCCGAACAATAATTTGTCTTCTCGAAACAATATGAGAAGCAACATTGGAGATAAAAACTTTCTATGAAAAATATGTATAAAACGTTAACAGCCATTACCAGGAGAATCCGATTACATGACCCAAAAAAAGGGACCTATAATTCATCATCCAGAACAATTGACTAGAAGGCGAAATCCGAGTAGAATTAGAAACCAAACCCGCAAATAAGAATCGAAAAGAAGAAAGCTGGTGAATTTAAAAGATCCTAATCTGGAATATATTTAGAATTGTGAATTGGTGAGAAAAGTGACGATGCATCTACTACTTTGGAACAATTTCTCTACTCTTTCCCAAACCTTACTTTGTATATCAAGCAGTTTCATTGCCTTGTCCTTCAATCTCGGCTGGCTCCGTATCGATTCTCCGTGTATCTGCTTAGGAAAAAATATATTTTTATTAGAGCATATACTAATCTAGTCGGGAATATAATTATTCGATGCATAAAATGTTTTCTTTATTCACCTTCAAAAATAGTCTGATCAGGGCCTGAACAAACTCGAAATTGTTTTTGCAAGAAATCTCATGTATGAAATAATCCAAAAGCAGTTCGATAGAATCTAGCTCTGGTCTATTTTCAGGTTCCTCGTTGTCTATAATCTGCAGCATTCGAAATTCCACATCCAAACTCGAGGCGGATAAACCCTTTACGTAATCCGTGAAGGCAGCAACTGCCAAAAAACACGATTTTCACAAAAATGATGAACCATGAACTTCAAATTCTTCCCAATAACCAACAAAAAAAAACAAAGACTTTTATAAACTCACAATTTTTTGTCTTAGCAGAAGAATGTAGAAGGTGCAAAAATTCGGATTGAGGCAAATTTGATTTTTTGCCTCCTTCCAAATCGCTCTTCTCTGATTCACCATTCAAAGGCTCACCAGACTTGAATAATATTTCCCCAGAAAGAGATGGAACTGAAGGCAAGAAAAAAGGAGCCTTCTCCGGCTTCTTTGGAGGTTCTATTGGTTTATTACGGACCTGTAAATCACAAGAATTGAGATAAATATACGATCCAAACGAATAACAACAACAAGGGGTTGTACAAAATACCTTTATAATGTCTAGATTTATCAAGCTCTGCCACTGGCTCTTAGGCAAGAGTGAGAGAGTGATTAGATCCGGGATCTGATGGTCCATCGGTTGAAACAAAGAAGGTTCCTCTGGTTGAGAGTGGCTTGCAGTAATCAGCTCCTGATCATCCTCTCGAGAACCTTTCAACAAAGAGACGGATGGCAAATCGACACTCACAACTTCCTTCCCACTCGCACACGAATCCACAACTGAGCCACCCGAAAACATCAACTGATTGACCCTGATTCACAATAACTGTCTTTAGGCTTCCCTCATTTGCAACAAAACCAAGAAAGAGCGCATAAAAAATAACCATTTCTAAAGCTTAAAAAATAGTATTCATCAAGCAAAATATGAAAATGTTATCAAAGTAGTATTAAAGTCCTTCGAAGGATTATTAAAAGGGAAATGGTGCCTATGTGTCTCGTATAAATAAGTCAGAAAATGGCCTTGAAAGTGCCATTATCCAACAGTCAATCATACGACCAATATACATCATATCGCCAAAAGAAAACCTTACCATAAATAGACCCCATTTTGATCAATATGTGTAGTGGCTAAAACGTCCATATTTGGTGAGAGAGAGAATGCTGTGATTGGGATATCAACATGGATTGCGTCAATTTGTCTCGCTAATATGACATCCCATATTCTTAGGCTTCCATCCATACTCGATGACAAAAGCCATTTCCCATCTTCACTGAAACTCAAGTCCGTCACACGATCTGTGTGACCTTCAAAATTACGCACCATTCTTAGCGTCACAATGTCGAATAAACGTATAGCCAAATCGTCTGCAACGACAGCCAAAAGACCTGAAATGCGATTAAAAAGATTCAGTAGTGCATTAAACAATATAAGCTTCATTTGACGACTAAATGGCCACTCTATTCCTACCAAATATTTAATGACCCATGGACATTCTCCACAAGCAAATAATCAAATGAGCACTTACCGTTAAGACGCTGATACACCATTTTAACAACATGACTGCCAATTTCCCACCTGGATTGCAGTTTAAGTTCCTTAAAATACCATACCTGCAAGATCAAGATCTTCTGATGAAACACATACCATACAAGTCCTGAAATCTATTAACACTTAATTGGCAGTGAAAGACATCTCACAATAACAGTTCATTTCCAAAATCATCGATGACCAACTTAGCAATAGGGATTCAGTTGTATAAAAATTGTAGAATATGAAGCACAAGAGAGAGAGAGAGCAGACAAGTAGAAAAGTAATAAAAACTCAAAAAATCTAAATCTAAAGCAAAAATAATAATAATAAGGCGTCCTAAATCAAACACAACCAACGGCACCCATCATCACAATATCACCACCAAATTCAATAAAGGTTAGATCAACTTTTCTACTACAGTTTCATCTGGGGAGGAAAAGCTAAGCAAGTAACTTGGCAAAATAAAAACAAAGTAACAAGACTGAAGTTAAGAAAAATATCAAGTTTTGTCTTGTTTAAACGATTAAGCTGCCTATAAGTTGGTATATAAAAACCTTTATATCTCCATGGATCCCGGCGCTAATCATTAAGGTGTTAGTTGAATCACAAGCAACTCCAACTACTTCTGCAGCATGTGCGTATTTCAGACCTTCTGATACGTCAACATAACACCCTCTGCTCATTCCTGATTGAAGATTGAATCTCTCAACACAACCACCAGCTGTCCCTAACAAGGCAAAATTTCCACAGGCACTTATGCAGCAGGCCTGTTACATCAAACGAATAACAGATCACCAATGTCAAAACATAAAGTATGATGATAATCATTACTATAAGAAAGCTTTAGTCAGCTTAATCCAGTTTTAGCTTGCCGCAAAAACATAAAACCAACACATGGATTTATGGTTCTGACTCAGTATAATAAAATGACCTTAACATATGTTGGGTTTTCTGGGGACGGTTTCAAGATATATTCCCCAAGAACAAAGTTCTGAAGTCGCCAGACATATGCTTGAGGCGTGTCCATATGACAAGTAACCACATTGCACCAATCCCGCTCTCTTATTTCAGCTGAAACAAATTGGCATCACAAAATAAATGGGTATCACAACTACTGTGGCATCTTCAAATTTTCTATAGTATATGCAAGCACTTTCAACATTTCCTATGGAAGTGCCAATTAACTGGTCTTATATTCGACAAAATATAACTAACCACAATCAAAAGCAATTACAGGCTTCAACTTTATCTCTTCAACCTGCAGAAAACAAATTGGAAGCATTTTTCAACTAATTTTTCTAAAACCAAAAGATGCAG
The DNA here is from genome assembly GCA_003255005.1 of Begonia fuchsioides. NCBI lineage: Eukaryota > Viridiplantae > Streptophyta > Magnoliopsida > Cucurbitales > Begoniaceae > Begonia > Begonia fuchsioides. The sequence goes on along the minus strand of QAOC01054093.1, from coordinate 452,427 downwards.
GTAGAGAAGACTAGCATGTAAAAAACAAATATGGACTCTTAACATGAGACAAAAAAGCGATACTTGTCGTAGGTAGATCTGGGTAAAACACAGGCCACTGTATAATGTTTTTTATAAGACAGCAGTGTGTTGCTTGGTTTTAAATTAATGGGTTTTATTCACATTACAACTATCTCTTTATGTGGTCTTCAAGAAAAACAATACAACTACCTCAGTCATACCTTCACTTTTAGTTTCTTCGCACGCTTTGCTACATGGCGTTGCGAGAGCTCTCTACTTTGTTGATCCTACATGAATAAAATATAATAAAGCATAAAGACAAATATATTAGGTCGTTAATTCTATTAGAATCGAGAAGAAGCTAGTCTTAAATGGATTGATAGATCAGAAAAGGTCGGAGTGACTAGTGATTTATTAAATTATCTCTCTAGGTATAAATTGAAAAAAAAAAGTTTAACACAAGACCTCAAAGGTGGTAAAAAATGTTCAAATGTATCGATGATAGGGATAGAAGAAAAGTATGTTAAATTTTTGCACTGGATTTCTACATTATAAAACAATAAACAGTACTTCAGAAAGATAAATGGGAAACTTATTTAATAATTATAAAAAATCAATTATAGCATGACATTTTATGGCATCCATACACCTTGAGAAAATGGAATGGTTTCTGGATGAACTGCGTGATGGAGAATAAAATGTTCCATTGAAGTAAAACTACTAAAACAAAGTACAAAATCGAAATAGAAAAGGGCACCATGAGTTCTTCTCTTTGACAATAACCTACTTGACTTGACCGTTGCATAAATATATTCAATAATACTCTCTTCCCAACATTCACATTTATTATGTACTTTCTTGCTAATCACACAATTCACCTCTAACTTCAATCCATTCTATTTCTAGCGATCAATACATCTACTCACTCCATACATGCATGCAATGCAAGTCTCCCCATCCAACTCGGGGGATTCTATCTCCTTAATCCAACTAAGAATACTCAAAGCACAACTCGATGAATATTAAAAAATATGCTGGAATTTAGGATTAGATTCCCTCTCTTTTTTTCAACTAATAACCATAATTTATAACTTTCTCCTTCATATTTTCTTAATTATAAAGTTATAACCATTTTATAGTTAGCCAACATGGAAAATGCCCTAATAGGAAGAAGATAGGTCTGCAAAATATGTAACTGATACGAACCTGAATTACAGAGAAAAGACGAAAGGCACGATCCTGTCCGGCAGATAATACGTGCCTCCCATTGGCGTAAAACCTAAAAAATGTCATTGATAAATTAAAAACAAAACGGGGAGCGAAATAAAAATAGAGTAATAATAATTGATTGGATGTATTATTTTCCATGGAACTCAAATACTTAAGCAAATATATCTTTGACATAATTATTAACTCTTTCTTTTATACAAATTTATTAGGAAGTGTATATGCAAAGTATCCGGAACAACATATCCTTACAAGGATCTATATTATTAGTGCAAAATAATTTCTAACAAGAGAGAAATTTACCAAAAGAATAACTTGTAACAAACTTTGAGCGATAAGTCTGCTTGGCAATAAATAATTCAAAACATATCCAAATATCATTTACCACAATCTACAAACAACAATAGTGCACTGCAAAACTACCTGATGCAGAGAGGAGGAGCGCTATGTCCACTTCGAAATCGCAGAAGACGAGGATCTCCATCAGTTGTATCGAATATCCACATCTAACTCAAATAATATTAAGTTTAAATGTATTAAATATTCCGAAGGAAAGGCAGCAGTTTCTTACTTTAATGGAATTATCTGCTGATGAACTAATGAGCACAGGCTCGTTAGCCAAAAAATGCAATGAAAGTATCAAACTATCATGAGCCTCCTTTATCACTGACTGAAGCCTCCGCTTCTCAAGATTCCATATGCTTATAACACCAGATGAACCTCCCGAGGCGAGCAAAGGCTGCCCATCTGTAAAAAACAGTAACATGAAATATAGGTCATCAAACTATATTTTTTCCAAATAAAATATAAGAATTCATAAAACTGAAATATAGGTCAGTATGAATCACTAACCCTAGGCTCCACTCCCAATTATCAAGTACATTTACATAAGAATACTTTCTAAATGTTTCAAATATTGATTTATTGAATAAAGATTCACTTTAACTCTTTATAATTCATTACATTAATTGCATAAATCCATGCCATATCAGAAAATAAGAATGAACACAATCTTATAATAATTAAGAAAATAAACAATCAAAAAACAACATATAAAACAACCATAATCTCTTGATTTTTATTATGTGATTAAACTCAACGTAAAAGTGGAATAAAGTGACTATAGAAAAGATGATGCCAGATATTCCAACACAAAAATGAAATCTGTATCCTTAAAGTAAAACTACTTTTTCCCGTAACATACCAGTACAAAAAGCTAAGGCAGTTACAGATCCTCGTGTAGAATGTGTGAAGGTAAACAACTCTTTATCGCAAAGAATATTGTGGACGTGAATCTTTCCATCAGCGCAACCAATTGCAACAACATCTAAGGCAGGAGACGAAACACAACAGCAGACAGATGATTGCCAACCTTTGAACTCATAAAGTCTTTTCTTTGTGCTAATATTCCAAAGTTGTAAAGCACCTTCCTGACTCCCAATCATAACCTGCTCATATTATTCAGGTTATAACAATGCAACTCTAAACTTTGAAAAAGTAAGTTGCATAGAAGAAGCCTTTACTTTATTTAAGTAAGTATCCGGATGCATTATACAGGTAGGAGTAAATCCTCCATCCAAGACAAAGTTTCCCACTGGAGCAAGATCCTGATCAACTCCCTTGAAAGCCCAAACAAACACATTGCCATCGATATCAACGCTTAAAATGTGTTCGCCAAACAACAACAGGGAATTAACTTTCGCGTTATGCTTGCTCCAAGTCGCTACCTGCACACAAATTCTTCTCCTCAGTAAGCTTCCGATAAAGTTTTTACTATCAACAAACCAAATACCAACTTAGTTTAAATTTTATATGCACACAGTCGTAGAACAATATTTATTTACCCATGCTGACTTAGTCAAGAATTTTCATTTTACAGCATACAATTTTTTCTTCCTGTCTCATTGTCACTCTTTCCCACTTTATTCTGATTTTTCTAAACCTTTCTCTCATATTTTCAGATTTACAGCCATAGATGATATCAAATAGTCCATTTAATTAAAGTAGAGTTACAGACCCCCAACTTATCCACAACATAGCATATATGAAAGCAAGACGGTTTAGGTTTTCAAAAGTAGTGATTGCTATGCTGTATTCCATCAATTTTTCACATAAACATATTCTTCCAAGAAGAGATCCAATTCTTATAAGCCATAGATATGATAAGAGGTATGAAGACTGAAAAATGGATATTTTCGCCATTAAAAAATAGAGTCATTCCCTGAGACAAACCTGATTAGTACGCTTAAAAACAGCTATATCATTTCCATACGCCGCAAATGTCAACTCGCGGTAGGAAGCTAGAGCTCTGATCTTCTTCGGTAGCTCAGGACCTTCGCCAGAAAAAAAAAGAAACCGAATTACGATTGTTAATCGAATAAACGACAGAAACAAAAACTCTAGGTAAGGAACTCACCGATAAGCACCAGATTAAGCTTCGCGCACTGGATGACGAAGGAGAGGAAAAAAACAAAGGTTTCGAATGAGATACACGAATATCAAATAAACAGAAGTAAACCATTCGTATAGCCAAAAACTGGAAACGAATCAATAGAATCTTACATTGTAAACCTGAAAGGCTTTTCCGATACTAACAGTTACGAAAGTCTCAGTGCCCAATCTTTGAATAGAGAAAGGAACTCCACCAGTAATGTATCCTAAAGCTCTGTATGGTTCGAATATGCCCATTTTTACCCTGTCACTTTAGCTATGACTGACCTTAAAAGTACCGTGAGTCGGAAAAGGTTTAACGATTTAGGGTTTAATAGAATCTCCAGCAGAGAGAGAGAGAGAGAGGGAGGCGTGGGGGCTAAAGCTAAATTGCAGCAGCAAGGGTTGAAAGATGGAAGAGACGACGAGGGACGAAGGGTACTTTAGACATTTGGCTTGATAGCTATTTTTTCTGGGTTTAGGGTTTTAGATCCATTGATGAAAATCATGAAGAGTGGATTGGGAATTTAAACGGTTCAGTATGGTCTGACCCATGAAATAAACCACACACGGTTCGGTTTTCGACTATGTGATCTAAAAACTAAGGGTGGGCAAATTGGACCGGAACCGTCAACTGACTGGAACTTTCGGTTTTAATCCAGTTTTAATTTTAATTTTTAAAAAATTGTGACTTTGGGCTGATGTCGATTTTTAAAAATAAAAAATCAACAAATGATAACCGGGACTGTACGTAAAAATAGTTCTAAAATCAAGTAAACTCGATCTAAATTTTAATAAAATCCGTTATAAATCTTAAAATTAGTTATAAATCTCAGTTACTTAAAACTCAACTAAAATATAATAAAAAAAATTTTTATTATTATATTTTATTTTTTAAAATATAAAATAAAACCGAGTTAAATTAAAATGAAACCAGAATCATCAGTTTCAATGTCGGTTTTAAAAATCTAAAACTATTAGTGTCATTTCTAATTCTACTTTATAATAAAATCTATTAGATCAGTACGTGCTCACTCTTACTAAAAACTCTCAAACATTGATGATGGGCCAAGATACGGGTCCCAAATCACCCGTCCAATCCTCAAATGCACCGAAACCCAACTCAGCCCAGCCCGCCCGAATTTACGTTCTCTGTTCAACCCTCATCGCTGCCCTGACTCGCAGTCGCACTCTCCATTCCATTCCGTTGCACTTCGCTAGCAGATAGAACAACTTCGTGGAGTTCAGTTCTTGTTGTTCCGATTTTGGCTCTCAGCTTGCTTGAGGTTCGTCGTCGAGTTCAGTTCGATTTTTTTATTTGCTTTTGAGTCCTGGTATTTGCTTGTTGTTTGACTTTCATGAGCATTGAAGTTTCGTAGCTTTTTGTTCAAATTATAGAGTTTTTTTTACGAAGGTTTCTAATTTCTTTTTTGTGAGTCCCTCGCGCGTAGATCAGCAGGTGCTTCTCTCTTTCGTCACCTTTTTCACCCAATGTAATATATTAAACTACGTAAGATATGTTGAAAGTGAATTTTGTTTGAGTTATGAGATGTTTGATCATTATTCTTTAGCTAATGCTTTATTCCTGCTTCCTCTGATTGGATAAAGTTGTAGCATTACATGGTTTATCTTCATTCATGTTTCTTGTAATTTTGTGCCTCCTTCGGGGTAAATATATGGTGAGAAAGAAAAAAAGGGTTTCTAATCTATCATATATAATCGTTTCAGCAGTTGGGCGAATCAGCAATCAATTATGAAGGCAGAAAAAGCAATGAGGATATTCGTGGGAGGGTTGGGAGAAAGTGTAACTGAAGAAAACCTGAAGACGATGTTTGAGAGTGTTGGCGGTGGAGGAAGTGTGGAAACTATTGACATCATCAGGACTAAGGGTCGCAGTTTTGCTTATGTCAATTTCTGCCCTTACTCTGACAATTTCTTTCCCAAGCTTTTCAGCATAGTAAGCTTATTCCTCTTGGAGTTATTCAATTTACGATTGCTTTGTTGACTCCTGTTTCATTACCCATATCCAAGATAATCATACTAAACCTTAATTTAACTATTATATAATTTAAAATCCTTAAAATGAACAAGTTCTTTTGTAAATCAAACTTATACATTTAGCCCTTTTTATTAGCTTAGAAAACAGAGTTCTATTAAAGAATTCTGATTTTTTATCTCAATTGGGAATTTAGTGGATTATGTATCAGTGACAATTCTTTTCTGTACAACATTCATCTGCATTTTAAAATACAAATGAGATAAACATTTTAGTAACTAATACACATTTTGATACGCATCCATCACATTTATTGTTGAACCGACCACAATTGTGTTTCATCTTGGATCGAGTAAAATTGCCCCATACATGAAGAAGTTAAGTTTGTCACAGCTTCTTGCCCTACCTGCTATGCATTTTAAGCGGCAATAGAATTGACAATTCTGCCAAGATTATCCCAATAACTTAGCATAGCAAAAAATTAGAGAGTATTGCCTTATACTCTCTTGAGTTCACATAAGGTCTTTTTCTTGCTATTTACGTTTTCAAACAAACTTTGCATGATAACTTTTTTTCACATTGATGTCCAATTTAATATGAATGACATGCATGAGGCTATTTACAGTGCCTGCAGCAAGAAGAAAAGTTGGATGTTTATAGAAGCAGACGATTTACATATAGTGGAAATCTTCTCCTTTTCATTGAATAAAATTTGATTTGATTTAACAATATTTTTGGGATGAATTTCATCTTTTCCTGTTTGTTTTATTTTAATGCTATTAGCAGGCATTAAAAAGATTTTGCTTCTGTTCAAATTCTGATTGGAAAACCTTAGGAAATCCAAGATTATGTTTTATTTTTTCTTGTTGGATTTAGGGAATTTGATTTTGATTCTAAAAATTTGGATTTGATTCAAATTTGCATTCGGATTTCTTTCCAAAACTTCAGAATATTACAATTTATTTTGTAATTGATGCAGTATAATGGATGTGTATGGAAGGGAGGACGGTTGAAACTCGAGAATGCTAAAGAACATTATCTTTCTCTGCTAAAGCGTGAATGGGAAGAAGATGCTCAGCCCGTAAGTTGCAATGTTGATGGTACTCAAACAAAAAACACTTCAATGCCACTTAAGGAAGTCCATTCTTCACTTGACAAGAAGCAAATTCAGATTTTCTTCCCTAGATTACGAAAGGTGCGTGTTTTGGACAATTTGAAGTTATCCCTAGATTTGTTTACATCTTTCATAAGTCCAACATTTGTGGAAGGAGCCTAGTTTGCTAATGATGTATTTTATCTTAGGGTACATTACAATCTATATCTTGAACTATGAGGTAGTTAGAACGGAAAACTTGAACTTTTAAAGTCATCAATAAACATCTTGAACGTTATCATAATTTCACTGGATACTTTTTCATCATGTTTTTTGCTAATTTTAAAGATAAAATTAGCGAAAAACGTGATGACAATGTATTAGTTGCAATTATAATAAAATTTAAAGTGTTCATTGATAACTTTTAAAGTTGAAGATGTTCGTTACAACTATTCATTTAGTTCAAGGTGTAAATTGTTATTTACTTTTTTTCTTAATAAATTTCAACACTAGCAGAGTTGAACTTATCTTATTGTATTTATATGATGTTGAGCAGCTGAAATCTCTGCCTCTAAGTGGAACCGGGAAGCATAAATATAGTTTCCCTCGAGTTGAAGTATCATCGACTCTCCCCATCCATTTCTGCGACTGCGAAGAGCATTCTATTCCAGCTTTCGCAGAAAATGAAAATGGAGTGAATAAGTTTGACTCAAAAGCCGAACGAGAAAAGGCAGCAATAAATGAAGAGATAAGATTAATGAAATCAGTGATGAATAAGCTCTTTGAAGGTGAAAAAACTTCATTTGCTGGAAGTGGGGGCACAGAACCAACCAATTTAGATGGCGACATCAAGTCAACTAATAATTTGCAGTTCGGAGAGAGTGAAGTAATAAGCGAATCAGATGAAGATAATTTTATACTCAATGTGGTCACAAGCAAAAGCAGGAAATCGGCAGCTCCATTGGACAAGGAAAAAGAAATAATCTCAAACATTCAGGTATTTCCTTTCAACCTATCTTAGCTTTTGACTTCAACTTATGCTTAACAAGTTGCAGGAACTAGGAGTTGATAAAATTAGACCGAGATCATAAACAAGATCTAAACTGTCAGTTTTGGTCTAGTTTCGATCCTGATTTTTAAAAAAACTATGATTCATAGTCTAGTTTCGATCTTAAGAACTAAAAAAAAGTGAAACCACAGTTGGGATCGTGGATGGACCCAAAATAAGGTAAAACTCTACACAAACCCTAATAAAATTTTATATAAATCTAAAAATATTTACTCAAAATCCGACTAAAATATAATAAAAATATATTTTATTTTTTAAATGTAAAATAGAATAAGAATAAATTTTAACTGCACCGTATTTCATAATTTTAAATTTTATTTTTGAGATAAATCTAGGATAGACCGGATTGTGCTCACTCCTAGCCGGAACTATGAGAGATTGTTGTTTTATCTATCACATATAATACCTTTTTACATCGAAAAGCTTATTAATTTTTAGTCATCTTTCTTTCCTACATTTGAAAAGCATAAATGGTTGTTTTGTGCTTAGGATGTGTCAAAGAAAAAAAAACTTCATATTGGGCACGAAAAGAAGAAGTCGAAACCAGCCGTCCATGACAGAACCTATAAAAAGAAAGAGGTTTCTCCTATCCAAAAGGGGATTATGACTTCATCAGACAAATTTCTGAGCGATATTTATTCATTCAACGAGGAACCAAAGGATAAAAAAGCTGCAGAATCGAAACTTGATGATAAAAAAACAGGCAGGGGCTCGGCCTGGCTGCAAAAATGTTCATGGACACAACTAATCGGAGAGAGAAACAGCAGCTCTTTCAGCATAACTCAGATCGTACCGAGCTTAACGGCCGAGAAACAAACTCAGACAGTGCCAAAAGTTTCCTACTCTAATGGCGCCACCATGGACGGTGCAATGAAGCACGATAAGGTAGATTGTGAAGCTAAAATTAGTGCACAAGAGCCAGCCGGGGAGGCCTCAGCAGGGCCAGGGTTGGAGAGAGTAGGCGTAGCAAAGCATGGTGGTGAAGCCCTTGGCGCAACAAAGAGTGCAAATGGTGGGGATTTTGTGATTGGAGAGACTTGTACGTTTATGAGAAGTGCTGCCTCGCTCAAAGATTGGGCTAAGTCCAAGGCTGCTCTTAATGCTTCATTGAAGAGAAAAAGAGAGACCATTCCCCGACGTTGAGGCCTTGTGCTTCTTTTTGTTTTTTTGTTTTTTTCTTTTTTAATTTATTTTAGGCATTTATTTTGACTGTTTGAACATAAACCCATGAAAGAAAGGAAAAGGAAGGTCTTGGGAGGATTCTCCGAGTGAAGTCTGAGATGAGCCGTCGTAACATTGTGACCGACTACTAGGTCGGGTTTGCGGATGGTTATGGATTATAATTAGTGGGAAGGTCAATTTGGTTTCACCATAGATGGGAATAAATTAGACTACCTGTTCTTTTAAGTGAATTTACTCAATAATATTTGTAGTTAAAATTATTTTAAAAAAAATCGAAAAATCAAAATAGAAACAGAACCAGAATTAATAAAAAAGATTAAAAATAAATTGAGGTTTATTTGGTTCGCGATGACCCTTGGTTTTTTTACTCAACCCGAGATTAGAGCCGGTTCGTTTCTCGGGCGATTATCGGTTCATAAACAATCCCATTTTACTCGGTCAATAGAAAGACTTGAATTTCGCTAGGGTTTCCCGTTTCCCGTCTCTGAGAATTCGCGGAGGCTGTAAGAGGGGACCATGGAGGGGGGCGGAGCTGAAATAGGATCTTCATTGATAAAACACCTCGCCGCTGCGAAAAAGATCACTAGAGACAGAGCTTTACGGGCGCTTATCAAAACATGGCTTCCCACCCAAACCACTCTCTCCGATGATGAAATGAAGAAGCTATGGAAGGGCCTTTTTTACTGCGTATGGCATGCGGATAAGCTCCCTGTTCAATCCGACCTAATCAATCGCCTTTCTTCTTTGCTTCTCCGCCTCGATTTTGAGCTTGCTCTACGGTATTTTTCGGTGTTTCTCCTCACCATGCGTCGTGAGTGGGCCGGAATCGATTCGCTGAGGTTGGATAAGTTTTATCTTTTGATGAGAAGATTTTTGCATAATTTCTTTGCTTTGATGGAAAAAATGGGCTGGGATCTTGAGCTGTTGAGTCGTTCGATAGCTGTTTTGGTGGAAGGAACTTTTTTCGCTGATGATAAATTTCAGGGGAATGGAGTCAATTATCATATTGCTTCTGTTTTTCTCGACGAACTTAAGCCTTTTCTTCCTGTTCGGCGAGAAGTTAACGAGGTTCTTTTCAAGCCTTTACTTCTTTCTATGAAGATAGTTCCGGATAAAGTGTTACTGGGTAAGGTAAAGTCTAATGTGTTCGATGTTTTTCTAAAGCTGGGAAATGAATTGTTGGAGGTGAGAAAGTCAGGCAAAGTAGTTGATTCTAGTCATGAGATTGCTCTGTTTGGGACAATTGCTTTGGACATTGGACTTTCGACCCAATTTTATGAACTGGGTTCTTCACCAGAGTGCTGTCAAGGTAACCGGAAAATTCTATTTGCGCTTCATGAAAAGTTCTTGAAACTGGAGAAGGATCGTGATCTTTTGGGCGATGCAAACTTACTGCCTGATATTAATGGCCAAGGAGATGATGTTCCACTTTTAGTTCCCATTCCTGGCGAGGAAGAAATGGTTGTTTCAGAATCTGCTGTTGCTGCTGCAACTGACAGCAATGGTTCCATTAGTAAGGTTTTGAAAAAGAAAAAGGTCAAGAAAACTCCTGGTGGAAGCAGCAAGAAGGCTAAGAAGACAAAAAACAGTACAACTGATGTTGTTTGTAGAAATGCTCTTTTGGATGCGAATGAGGATTCAGGGGTCATTGCCAATGGCGTGAGTTCTAATGGAGAAGAGAACTTTGATGACTCTGTCATATCAAATCTTCAAATGCAATTTGAGAAGGTCGCTGCTGAAGCTGGCCTTCAAAACAATGTCGGCACAACAACACATGAAAGCCCATCAGTTTTCATTAAGGGCAATGTTTCTAAGAAAAGAAAGAGAGCAAAAAGTGTGGAGAAAAAAGGGCAGAATGTTGAACTTAGCAACCAAGTAGGCAGTGAAGGAACAAGAACTGCAGAAGGCGAGGAGAAGAGTGCCAAGAAAGTACGATTTTCCATGAAAAATAACTTGGTGTGGAAACCTCATAGTCCTTTACCCCCACAAAGTTTGAGGCTCCCTCCATCTGTTACTCCCAGAGGAAGTGCTCTGAAGAAAGGGGTACCTCCGGGCCCCATTAGGGAGATGCCTACAATTAAAAAGGTAAAACGAAGGGTTTCCTCTACGAAGAAAATACAAAAAGGAAGCAGGATCATTGCTCCTGCTATCAAACGACCGAAGAAGTTAAAATCTCGATCTATGTAGAGAAATGTTGTTTGCAACGCAGTAGGAGTAAGTCTTTTTAGTTTAATTCCATACTTGCAGCAAATTTCGCTTTTCTTTCAATGCTTTGTTTTGGTTTGTTGTTACATTAATATCCACATTGCCTTCTTAATCAAGCAAACATTTTTTTGAAGGAACAAAAGAGTCGTGTTATTTGAAACTGCACCTGTTGGTTATTACTTTTATGTTTTTATTTTATTCAACTGTTTGATGTTAGCATATCACGCCTCCATTTATTGTTTGCCTTTCTCATAAGTACCTTCTTATCATGGTTAAGGAGTCCAAATCTATTAACTTGCCGAATATGATTGTAAATGGGAGTGGAGATATTGTCCAAGTATGATGCTTTACTTGTTCATATGCATAACATTTCTTAGTGGTCGAAGTATGTTACGAACACTTTCATAGGAAAATAGTATGTTAGACGAGTCTAAGGAGTCTGAGAGATTACTTTCTTATGTTAGTCTAGTGAGTATTCTGATAATTTCGCAATTAGTCAGTCAGATCTTTATTTCGCAATCAGTCAGTCACGTCTGTATTTCGTAATTAGTCAATCAGGTCTGTATTTCGCAATTAGTCAGTCAAATCTGTTGAGTTTATTTAAAGAGTCTTAGCCCTTAAGGTTTAGCAAGCAATCAAGTATCTTTTAATTATTTCGTATTATTCTCCCTAACCATATCTCTCTATGGTCGGAAGAAGGGTGGTTACCCGAACTCAGAGTAAACTCCCTGAGTCTGATCCTAACAAAGTAGGTGTTGTAGTGACTTTGTTTGTTAGCTTATACCTTGATCTTATGTTATTGTGCATATGGCTTGATATGAACTTATTGATTAATGGGCAAGAGTTTATTGTAGAGTTAAGAACCCCATTTTTGGTTACCCTACCTAGAAAATTAATGGAAAATCATCTTTTTTTTTAGAAGAAATTGAAAGAGTTTATTTGAGAAGAAAGTCAAACAATTTTCTCGACCAAAATTTACAGCCAAAGTAAGAGAGAGAGAATAAGTTCTTGTTGGAGAAAAATGAGTTACTATTTGGTACATTTGAAGTTGAATTACACCAGACACTAGGGTTTTTTTAGCTGAGACATGTTCTCGTTTCTTATTGTTTTAAATCATGGTTGTGCCTATGAACGGATGTCGGGTGGCGGTCGGAATTAGAATGATTTTGAAAGAGTTGTCCTTCCCAATTTATCCATGATTGGTTTACCAATTGAGCTCGAGCTCGAGTTTGCAGAACTGATTCTATACGCTCAAGTTCTTATTGTTTTCTTACTATATTTGCATTGTGTTCTTCTTCTTCTTTTTTCATCATCTTTCGTTTCAAATGATTCTATATATTTAACTTTTTATTGAATATTCTTATTTAAATACTGATGTCTCAAATATTTGTCGTTATTTAAATACTGATGTCTCAAATATTTGTCGTTTTATCATTAATGTATTAAAATATAAATAATTTTTTATTACATTAATAATATTAATTGATATTTGACATACTATTACGTATAATAAAAAAGTTACAAAAATTAATTTTTTATTGTCAATATCATCATCAGTTGAAAATAGTAAAAAGATTATTGTAAGATCTATAATTACAAAATTGATATTGCAAGATTTTCGATACATTAAAAAATTTGAGATTTTTCGGATATATATTTTTAAAATAAAGATTTTTTAAAATATTTTACCCTAAAAAAATAGTCTAGTCTGAAGACGTGAGATAGCTAACAGGTGGGCTGACGTGAAAATAGTGGGCTGAGCCCTAATTTTTAGGCTCTCGAGCCTAAATTTTTAAATAAATGAACATGATGAGCGGGCTTGGCGACGATTGGATTTCTATTTCCATTTGTAATAGAGCATTTTATTTTATATTATTTTGTTACATTGTAATTTTGATAGTTTACATATTATTAATATTTAAATAAATGTCCACTTAATTGTGATGTATCTAAAATTTAAGAATATAATTAAATTATTTACATTTTAACAATAAACTTTTATATTTTTTTAGCCAAGTCGGACATGTGTTTTGGAAAAATAAATTCCGGGCTTGTTGAATGATCGGACGAATCATTCATTCGAGTGAGAAAAGTTTCGTCTGAACCGTGTCTTACTCGGACAAATGATGCGTCTGATCATGCATCTGAGTAGCTCAAAATTTGTTTTTCCAAAATTCAGAGTCAATTTAGCCTATTTATCCGAAATTCAGACTAAAATTATTTTTTTCTCATTTTTATTATATAATATAAAAAATAATCTTTAAAATATTTACAAAAAATATAATAAATATATATTATTTTTTATTGCGAGATCCATCTGTAGATGTAGATAGTGAAGAGTTTTGTTATTCTCTATGATTTGGAGTTTAAATTGTACTAATTATTGAATTAAATCAATTTGTTCGATTATTGAGCCTGCTTAGGGTTTCTTTTCGTCTCTCATTTCCATAAACGTTTCGTTGTTTCTTGTGCTCCTACCCTCGACCAAAAATCTTCCATAAATAGCGAAGAACTGCGTATAGGTAGAGAGAATGCGCCTTTGAGCTTCGAGGTCGTGGAAGAATTGCTGAACCCTGTCTACTTCGATAGAGTTATCGAGCACGTATGATCGATACCATTAGTGCTTAAGCTGGAAGGAGATTGAGACTAGTTGAAAATCGAGGCAGGGTTAACTCTAAATTTTGGGAATGGGAGACTCTGCAACGCCTTGTAAACATCTCGAACGCGAAGAAGCTGAAACTACCGGAACCTCCATTGAAGAGCCCGCTTTGAAACGCCCAAAACATACCGGAAATGAAGTGGTCAAGGAGAAGTCCGGCGAGGGAAGTGCACCTTGTCGTTGGAACTTGACACGCACGTGTGTTCATGAAGTTGCAGTTCCTAGTGGATACGCTTCAGCAAAAGACGAATCAACTCATGGAACCCTTTCAAATCCACTGTATAATGGGACGATGGCAAAAACATACCCCTTTAAGCTTGATCCATTTCAGCTGGTATCTGTCGCGTGCTTAGAGCGAAATGAATCTGTCTTGGTCTCTGCACACACTTCAGCTGGTAAAACTGCAGTTGCTGAGTATGCAATAGCAATGTCTTTCAGAGAGAAGCAAAGGGTTTTATATACTTCACCACTGAAGGCTTTAAGCAACCAAAAATACAGAGAGCTCAGTCAGGAGTTCAAAGATGTTGGGTTAATGACTGGTGATGTTACGCTCTCACCTAATGCTAGCTGTTTGGTCATGACTACGGAGATACTGAGAGGAATGCTTTACAGAGGTTCAGAAGTCTTGAAGGAAGTTGCTTGGGTTATATTTGATGAAATACATTACATGAAAGATAGAGAAAGAGGTGTCGTCTGGGAAGAGAGTATAATATTTTTGCCACCAGCAATTAAAATGGTTTTTCTTTCTGCTACTATGTCAAATGCCACTGAGTTTGCCGAGTGGATATGTAATTTACATAAGCAGCCTTGTCATGTTGTGTACACTGATTTTCGACCTACTCCATTGCAACATTATGCTTTCCCTATGGGTGGAAGTGGATTGTATCTTGTGGTTGATGAGAATGAGCAATTTAGAGAGGATAATTTTGCGAAGCTACAAGATACCTTCTCAAAGAAAAAACCGGGGGATGGGTTCAAGAGTGGAAATGTAAACAAAAGTGGGAGAATTGCAAAAAATGGTACTGCATCTGGGGGCTCTGACATTTACAAAATTGTCAAGGTCTGTCTTCTTTTTTATTTTTCGTATTAATTCTGAATTAACAAATCCTTCTTACATTATGTAAGATATAAATTTTGGTTTCTATGGCTCTTTCATTGTGGCTTACGGATATATGTTGTCTTCTATTCATTTTTTCTCTTTAATGATAGTCATAGTTCATTTACCTCTGATCATATATTGATTTTATGAGGGATAAATAACAAGTTTGATTCATGTTTTTTTTTTCTTTTACCATCATGTTCAGCTCCAGCAAAGATGGTGCAAAATAATAGTTATGATTTAGATAAAGATTAACATGTTGATTCTTTGAGATCACCTACAATTTAGAGTTCTTAGTGTATTCTAGGCTGTCTCTTGATGAATGTTTACGAAAGAATATCTCAATTTTTTATCTTTTTTTTTTCCTTATGGGTAAGATCGAATAAAAAAAACTCACCAATTTGCCACCTGCAAAGGTGAACTTTTCAGTTTGGATCAAGGTAGAGAAAATACATTGGATCATATTCTGAGAAGTTTCATGTGATTTTTACTTTTAAAAGAGCGTGATGAAACTCTAACTGTTATTATATATATATATTGGGAACAAAATTTTCTATTCCTTTCTGTCTTCTTCTGCTCGTTATTTTTATAGGATGAATGAATAAAGATTGATTGTCAGTTTCTAGTGCTTAAATTGCTACCTATTTGTCAGATGATTATGGAACGGAAATTCCAACCAGTTATCATTTTCAGCTTTAGCAGACGAGAATGTGAACAACATGCAATGTCAATGTCCAAACTTGACTTTAATAGCCAGGAGGAGAAGGATACAGTAGATCATGTTTTTCGTAACGCGATACTCTGCTTCAAGGAGGAAGACAGAGATCTACCTGCCATAGAGCTGATGTTACCTCTCCTCCAGCGAGGCATTGCTGTTCATCACTCTGGTCTTCTTCCTGTTATCAAGGAATTGGTAGAGCTTCTTTTTCAAGAAGGCCTAGTGAAGGCACTTTTTGCGACAGAAACAGTAAGATTTAAAAAAAAAAACATTTTATGTTGAACACCTTGAACTTGTTTGGCCTTAACCCTGTAATTCAAAATTTTAGTGCCTTACTTTTGCTCAGTTCCTACAACCATGTTGTAACTTTTCTTTATTACAGTTTGCTATGGGCTTGAACATGCCTGCAAAAACTGTTGTTTTCACTGCAGTCAAAAAGTGGGATGGTGATAGTCACCGTTACATTGGATCGGGTGAGTATATTCAGGTGAGTCAAGCTATTTTTGTGGTTTATTATGTTATGGGTGTTCAAAAAAACCAAATGAAGTTTTGTGTTTCTAGATGAGTGGAAGGGCAGGGCGCCGTGGGAAAGATGAGAGAGGTATTTGTATCATAATGATTGATGAGCAGGTGAATACCCAGCTTGCAATCTCTATATTCATGATTGTTTATCGTCATTTTTTCACCTTGGTGGTCTATCTATTGGTGAAAGCAGAGTGTAAAAGTAGATATGTTTAATTAAACCTACCTTTCTTTTATTTTCCTTTTATAGATGGAGATGGGGACACTTCAGGACATGATATTAGGCAAACCAGCTCCTTTAGTTAGTACATTCAGGCTAAGCTACTACTCAATTTTGAATTTAATGAGCCGTGCAGAAGGCCAGTTTACTGCTGAACATGTTATAAAGAATTCATTCCATCAATTTCAACACGAGAAGGTTTCAAACATCTTCTATATGTCTTATCACTATATTGCATCTGTGACTTGTTATTATGTATCTTCTTTATTTNTACTCAATTTTGAATTTAATGAGCCGTGCAGAAGGCCAGTTTACTGCTGAACATGTTATAAAGAATTCGTTCCATCAATTTCAACACGAGAAGGTTTCAAACATCTTCTATATGTCTTATCACTATATTGCATCTTTAACTTGTTATTATGTATCTTCTTTTATTTTCTGTTATGTAGGCATTACCTGATATTGGGAAGAAAGTTTCAAAGCTCGAGCAGGAAGCTGTGAGACTTGATTCTTCAGGAGAGGTGTCCCTTTTGTTTTTCATATCCTGTGACCTTTAATGGCTTGTCATAATCTTTCTCTTTGCTCAGTTTTTCTAATATTGCTACTTGCACAGGCTGAAGTTGCTGAATATCACAAGCTCAAACTTGATATATTGCAACATGAAAAAAATATGATGTCAGAAATAACGAGGCCAGAAAGAGTTCTTTATTTTCTTCTTCCAGGTCGGCTGGTGAGTACAAAGTAGGATCTATTGGATTTGTTTTTTTTCTATAAGAATGGGCTAGTGTGTATAGATTTGAATATGTTTTTAAAGCTCATTATCATCTTATTTTGTTTTTTCAATATAAATTTTATGTTTACTAATCTAAGGACTTCTACAGAGATAATAAACAGATACGTACAACTATAGACATGATAATTTTGAGGTTTTCATATGTGAAAGCATGTATTTTGTATTAAATTGGTTGACAATTTGCATTGTAGCATGTGTATTTTCACATCTCTCCCCACTCTCCCCATCTTCTTACTTAGTCATAACATAATCTTTATTAGGTTGTTTCCCATTGCTTGGGTTTATTTTACTTTTTTAGTAGGCCGTTCTTATATCTTTGTTTGTTGTACTTGGCAGTTATAGTAAAACAGTATTTAGCTATTGAATCCCCCTCACGACCTTATTGAAACAGCCTGAAATTCCAATTTTAAATTGCAGGTCAAAGTAAGGGAAGGTGGGACAGATTGGGGTTGGGGGGTTGTAGTTAATGTTGTTAAACGGCCTTCAGCAGGGTCAGGTTCAATGCCTTCAAGTGGCAGTGGTTACATAGTGGATACTTTGCTTCATTGCTCACCTGGTTCAAGTGAGAATAGTTCAAGGCCAAAACCGTGTCTACCTCGTCCTGGAGAGAAAGGAGAAATGCATGTGGTGAGTTTGCTCAAATCATTTCATTAATTGTAATTTTTGCTCTTCTAAATTTATTATCTTTTAATTACAATGTCATATGGATTGTTAATATCATCATGCTTCAGGTTCCAGTCCAGCTCCCCCTCATATCTGCCTTAAGCAAACTTAGAATATCAATCCCAGCAGATCTTCGACCGTTGGAAGCAAGGCAAAGTATATTGCTTGCATTACAGGAACTAGAAACTCGCTTTCCTCAAGGCTTTCCAAAGCTGAATCCAGTTAAGGTAAATAAATGTCACTTAAATTTAAGATTTGAGTTTTTGTTTTTCCTTTCTTTATTCATATTTCAACTATTGTCTCCTCGGAATGTGGTGAATGAAATCGGTTGGTATGCTAAAACAGTATGCCAATTGGAAAATAGTTTTAACAGAATTATTTTCAGAGTCATTCATAAAGTAATCTGGTAGTTTAAAACATGCTTATTCCTTAGGATTCAAGCCATTGAAATATGCTTGGTCCGTTGGTTGTCTTGTTTAAAAGCATGTATTGTGTGTTATCTCATATTTAAAACGGTGTTCAGGACATGGGCATTGAAGATCCAGAAATTATGAAGCTTATTGATCAAATCGAGGATCTTGAACGGAAGTTATATGCTCACCCTCTGCATAAGGTCTGTAACAAACTATTTCTGCATATTTGTCAAGTGTTGAATTTGTGTTAATAATTGTAATAAGTTGCCTTGACGGGTCTAAATACATACTCCAACATCCTACAGTCTCGCGAAGTGGATCAAATTAAATGTTTTCAGCGGAAAGCCGAAGTGAATCATGAAATTCAACAACTTAAGTCTAAGATGCGAGATTCTCAGGTATTTGTGTTTGTTGTATAGTCCAGTTACTTTTAATCAATATTATCAGATAAATGTTATGTTCACTTAAATGGGCCGAGAGAGAGAGAGTGAAAGAAGGAATCATCCATTCTAATCTTATATTTTCTTCTTTCATGGTTTCAAGCTTTTTCGTTTGCTTTTTAATTTTGATGATTTGCTGATTGCAAACGGACTTCTATGAAAAGCTAATTCCTTGCTATCTTTGCTATATGCCAAATAAAGAACTGATAGTTTTTTGGTCTTATAGTCAACAACTGTAACGTACGTATATGTGGACAATTCCAATCTAAAGAAAAAAAGCAATTCCCTAGTTATTGATGGTTACGAATCATATAGAAGAAAGGATACAAACTGTTAACTAGAGATCCTTTCCTTCCATTTAGATTCGACTTTCCTTGAAACAAGAGTGGTTACATTTATGTATGTTAACTGAGGTTTTGTTTCACTTTTCCTAACACTAGAATCGTGACCAAAAGCAGATGTTCGTGCCCAATTTGAACAATACACAATTGGGGATAAAGCTTTTTGATAGGGGTTCTCATAATTGTAATCTATGGGGTATAATATGGTTCTCTTTTGGCAAATGTTCTTCTATTCCTTACTATTAAAAATTAATCCTTTTTGGTTCTTTCCAGCTGGAAGTAATAGACATTCAGCGGGAGAATCTTTCCCTAATGTGTTGCATTGTTTTTAATTACTTTTCTTTTTACTTGAATAAAAAAGGGTGAAACAACTTTCATCAATGATTATGATCACACGAGTTAATTTTCGAGAGAATCACAATCCATCTGAATACCTTCAACTTCATTGGTGCTTGTTATTAACAAATAACTTTAGGGTTTCAAATTGACAAAGCGGGTGGACAAGTAAATAAGAGAGATGCTAATATTTTAAGAGTTTAACTATTATTATAGTATTATAATCACAGGGTTTTATGTAAGTTACTTAGGCTATCTCCTCTATAAACAGCGTCACTAGAATATTATTTATTTATGAAATCAATTTGGAGAGAGTTTTCACATTCCAAGCTCTCGCTTGTAGATTGCCAGAACAGTTAATGCCGGACCGTAGAGTTATTTTTTATTTTATTTGCCATTTGTTGTTTTATTGAAAATGAAAGCATTCACGATCACATCATAGAGTTTCAGGGTAGTGTAAGTAAGGGAAACGAGAGCTTTTTTCATCTTATGTAGAGAAGTTCAAGAGCATTATGATACGAAAGGCTATACTCAAAAGTTACTTTTACAGTTGATGAACTTAAGAACTGGTTCCTAAGCATTTATAGCTTTTTGTATTACATAGTTCACCGTTTTTCTAAATTCTCCTAACGTTCATTTTGAAGCCAACTACTACATATAACAATACGCATCTGTCTTTTTGACATTGTAATTTATCTATGCGATATCATCTGATCTCATGTTTAACTATTGTTATCTGAACCATACATTCTCAACAATAATGATGGTAGAAATTCAAAGTAAGTTGACTCACCCAAAAATCTTTTTATAAATGTTGGCCTAAAAATAAATCTCTATGGCGAAACATTGATTCTATAAGCATTTCCAGACATAATTGTATGTTGCTTGCACTAATGAATTGTGTTTGTCATAAATGTTAATTAATGTTCTTCTTTTATCTTGTAGCTTCAAAAATTTCGTGATGAATTAAAGAATCGTGCAAGGGTCTTGAAAAAGCTTGGTCATATAGATGCTGATGGTGTTGTTCAATTAAAGGGAAGGGCAGCCTGCTTGATAGACACGGGAGATGAGCTACTTGTTACTGAACTAATGTTTAATGGTAAGTACTATTGCGGCGATCTGATGATCTTCATAGATCTTGGGGAAAATAGTACAGATCTTGGATTTAGATTCTTGTCATGGATATTTGGAGTGATATTTTTTAAGTGAGGTCATCATTCCTAGGGTTTTTTTCATTCTTGCCATATAGTTATAGGTCTTAATTCTTCTATGATCACTCGTCTAAATACAATCAATTGAAGTGCTGAAACATTTTATATGATTAAATTTATCAGGTACGTTTAATGACCTAGATCATCATCAAGTTGCTGCCTTAGCAAGTTGCTTTATACCAGGAGACAAATCAAATGAGCAAATACACTTGAGAACTGAGCTAGCTAGACCACTACAGCAACTTCAAGATAGTGCGAGGAGAATAGCAGAGGTTTTCAACTTCTTAGTCTGTTTTTTGGCTAAGTATTATTGCTCACATTTATATTTTGTTCTGTAGATCCAACATGAATGCAAATTGGATGTAAATGTGGACGAATACGTGGAATCAACTGTGAGACCATACTTAATGGATGTGATTTACTGTTGGTCAAAGGTTAGTATATGAATATATTTAGCATTTTATGAATTGCTTTATCCATGTGTAATATTGTTTCCACCATTTATGGATGGACCATGTATACATGCTCAACTCATCAAAACCTGTATCCCTCTGCAACTTTTTATCACGTTATCACATTTACTGACCTACATTAATGTTTTAGATTTTGGTCTATTTTAAGTTCTCTTATTTGTTTTGTACGTATTGCCTTAGTTACGAGTGCGGTTATATAAGTAATCTTTTGTAATTTCGCGGGTATACGCATGCTCAAGAAAAGTGACTGCAACTTATGATTATCTTTTTCCACTATTAAATCAAAAATATGATTTTGTGTCGGCTTCACGAGGTTAAAGCTTGTGCGCACTGTTCTTTAGGATTTAGTCTCTTTTTTTTTCAAGAATGTATTGTTTTGAAATGAGTTCTTTCTTAGATTCTCTTATTTTGGTTTTTCTTTGACATTTCTCTTTTTGCAGGGAGCTAATTTTGCCGAGGTCATACAGATGACTGATATTTTTGAGGGAAGTATCGTTAGAAGTGCAAGAAGGCTTGACGAGTTCTTGAATCAGGTAAATAAGCTGATTCATTTATCAGTGCAATTAACTATAGTGTTTCTGAGATTACCTTTAGTTTTCATCCCTATCTTCGGATCGTCTCTCTTCTAGCTCATGATATTCGTGCAAAATCTCAACTGGTGTGATCTGTACTAGCTTAGTTGCTAAACTTGAATCTCTATTCATCAATGGTGTACGTTTCAAGCATTGTTTTTAATGCAGTTAAAAGCTGCTGCCAATGCTGTGGGGGAAATCGACTTGGAAAGTAAATTTTCTGCAGCGAGCGAAAGCCTGCGGAGAGGTATAATGTTTGCGAATTCTCTCTATCTTTGATTCAAGTAATTTAGTGGCCAATACAAAAAACCAGCTAAACAAGTTGTTCTAAATCATCTACGATCGATCGATGTCGATCGAGTTGCATGAATTCTGAAAGAATTCTACAAAAATTATTGTATTAACGTTGGAAGCAAATGCAGTTTGATTAGTTTGACCAATGCATTCACGTATGTAGTGTTGTTTTGTTGCTTTGTTGATTTATTGTTTTAATTATTTATTATAAGTATTTTATGATAGATTTCGTAAAAACTGTCGTCTTTTCATTTCATTCGGATTTGATACGATCCTTTCGATTCTATGATTGGTTAACTTGTTCAGTCAATTTATTCCTTAACACAAGTTTTATCGTTTTACAATTAAACATAGTCGGAAATTGCAATTTTAATTAATATAATAAATAATATGAATTAAAATAACCTTAGATTTATTGTATTAATTATAATTAAAAAAATTAAATTTAATGCTGCTGCCTAAAGAAAAATTGTTCAGGACCTGGCTGCTCATGTCAATTGTCCAATGGATTCGGCCTGTTTATGCCAGAACGAACCGGTTCGAACCGGCCAGTGGTTCGGGAGATACTAGACAGTTGTCTTCCATCTTTCCCATGCCCGCTGGTGCTGAACTGTCGGCGTTTGGGAAGTGGGAACGTCGAGCTTAGGGTTTCTTTGTTGCTCTCATCATCTTCTACGCTTTGCATGTTCTTCGATTTCTTCGCTAACGAGGAATCATCCATTGATGGAGTCCGAAAACTCAAATGAAGTAGACAAGGTTCAGAAATTTTTCCACGACCTTGAAGATCAAAAGCACATTCTGTCGACCTGTACGAAGCTCTTCACCACCATTTCCAACAACTTCACCTCTCTCCAACATTCCCTTTCTGAAAAAATCCAGCATCTCGATTCCAGAATCCTAACCTTGGAGGTCAGTTCCCGCGAAACCCTTGAATCACTCTCCCTTCAGGAGAATTCCATCCCCGAACGGGAGTCCGGAGCTTTACTGCGCGTTGAAGAGCAGAAGAAGGCGGCTTTGGCAGAGTTTGAGAAACCTATTTCTCCTAATTCCGAATTGTCCGAGACATTGAAATCGTATTGCAGGAAAATGGACTCTTCACAATTGCTGAGGTTCATAATTTCGAAGAGGAAGGAATCAATTGTGATGAGAGGTGAGATGGTCGATGCGTTAGCAGAGGCTGTGGATTCACCAAGGCTTGTATTAGACGCATTTGAAGACTTCGTGAATGCAAAGTCGTCAAAACTTGGCGTTACTGATAAACGTTGGGCATGCGGAATGCTGATTCAGGCTCTGTTTCCTGAGATAATTGCCGGAAGTAAAACAAAACCTAAGTTCTCAAGTTCCGTGGTAAGAAATGCAGCTAAGATTTTGGAGTCATGGAAGGGCCAGATTGACTGCCATTCGAATTTTGGAGCATTAGGGCCTGCTGAGGCAGTTATATTTTTGCAGCTGGTTGTGGGCTTCCAATTACGATCAAGATTGGATGATGAGTTCGTCAGGAAGTTGATAATAGAGTTTGCGATGAAGAGGGACATGGCAAAGCTAGCAGCTGCCTTAGAATCTTCAGAGAAGTTGGGAGGTTTGTGTGTTAGTGAAGGAGTTATCTGTTATTGCATTTGTTAATATTTTGTGCTCTTTTCTGCTTAGCAAAGGCGATGCATGGATAACTGATAGGATCTTAGTAACCCATTTACACTTATTTGAATTCAATCATGAAAGATACAAAAACCTTGTATGTTTAAGCTTGTCCATTGGGCATAAACAAGGGTATACTTCATTTGCACTTTTGATCTAGTATCCCATAAAAATTTGATCACAAGGGGCGTTGCATTGATCAATAGAGTTTAATCGTTGAATGCGTGATGATTTGTCTTTGATCTTTGCGTATACTTTAAGTGAATTAGATTCTTTAGATACTTATTCTTGGTCGAAAGAAAGAAATTGTAACATTTCTGAGTTCTCAAGTTTTATACGTTTAGATTTACTTTTTGTGAGTCAAGAGGGGTTTTCAATAGAAGTTTTATGTTGAACAAGACTGAAAAATAGTTCTAATAATTTTTATCTGAAGGCAATTCATGCCCGGAAGTTTTAGGCCATTTACTAGTTGATTTAACTTTATTTTCGACAAATAAAATCTATGCAATATGCATTTCAACCATTAGGAATCTGAACATTGATATAATATTATTCGTTAAATACACATGTAAACTTCGTTTACCTTTCAACTAAGGTTGTTTAAACCTATTTTGAACCCTTTTGATGATATCTAACTCTGGATAGAAATTGTCGAAGTTAGAAATCAGATTACAATACCTCATGATTAAATTGATAATTTGATGGTACGTTCCAAACTGAGATGGATAAAATGTGGAGATCTTATTTGTGAAAAAAAAATATAAGTGTGAAATGACCACAAATATTAGCTCAGTCAGGGTTGATCTTTGATTTTCACCATCAGATTTTAATATGATGCCTTATTTCAGATATTATAGAGGAGTTAATCAAGAAGGGTAAGGAGATTGAAGCTGTTTATTTTGCTTCCGAGGCTGGTCTGACGGAAAGATATCCCATTCTTCCTATGATCAAGTCTTTTCACCGAAACACCAAAAACAATGCATCTACCATTTCGACAAACGGCAATAACAGCATCACTGCATTGGTTAGTATCAACCTATCTTCTTCTTTCTTCATTTTACTATCCAAAACTTCGTATAATACATTAATGTTCAGGAGGAATCACATGCAATGGAGTTGAATTCCTCGAAAGCCATTATCAAATGCGTGGAGGATCACAAGCTCGAACCAGAGTTTCCTCTCGAAAGCCTACGAAAAAGAGTCTCTTACTTGGAGAAAATCAAGTCAGAGAGGAAGAAGAATTCCGGGTCGGCAAAGAAACCTCAAAATAAGCGAAGTTTGAGTGACAGAATCGATCGAGGAGGTGGACATCCATTCCGTCCTGCAAAAAGCACAAAGTATTCTAACAATCTTTACCCTTCCTTCAATAGAAGAAACCCTTCTATTCCTCAACTTAGCCCTGCTACAAGGTACCCCACCACTTACAACTATCCTGGTCCAAACCTCTACGAGGGTCCTCCCCCAGCCTCGTACCCTTCAACTTATGCTATGCTCCACAATCAACAGCACTACTCACGCCCTGCAGATGATGTCGCAGCCGTTGGATTTCGATCAACTGGTCCTTATGCTGTTCAGGCAACTTACGGATCGTACGATCACAGCAACGCGGACCCACCCACTTATCAACCTTAATCTCTTACATTGCGTTGCCCGGTGGCGCTGTCTGCAGGTAAAGTTTTGACTTGTTAATGCCTTCCCAAGTTGGAGATGAATCATTCTTGAGTTTTGGTTGATTTTCTCTTTCTTGATTGAAATTTCTTCTGCAATAGATTTGAAATTTGGTCATTGTTGGTTTTTCATCGTAATTAAATGATAAAGTTAGATTTTCGAGTGTTTGGCTTGTTCTTCATTGCCGGTAGAATAAGCTTACTAAATGTGGGCCATTGCCTTCCCCCCATCTCTCATTTTGACTCTTTCTGAGAGATTTCTGAAGAGCTTTAAATGTTTTTTTTATTTGACTTTGAAAAATTAATTTGTTAAACTTGGTGACTAACAGCTGAGCCCTCTCCGGAGACTACGACAGATGAACCTCTACGGGATTGTTGCTCGGCTCGGATTGATTACAATACACGGATCTTTGAAAGAAATGCTCGGGTAAGTCAAGGATCGTTTTCACTAGGTTTATTTTCCCATATTTGTTTGATGATACCTTTCACCTATTTTATGAAGAACTAAACGATAATTTACATCATTTACGGTACTTATTTTATTCTCTCTTTCGACTTTCACCTCGATTACAAGGGGGCGATAATTCTATCTCGAGAGAAGATTGATCGAAATAGAAAATCAAATACCCAAAAATAGAGTTTAATAATGAATTAAATGAAAAAGAAGAAGAAGAAACTTTTATAGGTGCAAAGTAGAGTGCGTTTTCATGCACATTCTTTCAATATCTTACGACACAGCCTTAACTTCAGTTTGGAAATAACTTGCTGGCACGATTTTATTCTTTTATTTTCAACACTTTCCCTGCTTTGGAACTGGTTTCTGCTGCCACTTGCGTCCCTTTTCGTCTATATATATATATATATATATATATATATATATATCTGAAGCACAGCCAAGTTTCATGAGGGAGAAGGAGAGAGAGAGACACAGAGAGAGAGAGAGATGGAGAAAAGAACGTGTCAAAGTGAGGCTAGCTTCGTGAAGTTGCCTGAGATCAAGTTCACGAAGCTGTTCATCAACGGAGAATACGTGGATGCTGTTTCAGGTACCGACCCACAAACACCGATTGGATTGGCTTGGTCGGAAAAGAAAAAGACGGCATGATTCACGTCTGAAACTTTGTCGACGGCCACCGCTGAACAAAGAGCTCTTTCTCTCTCTAAGCCTCTCTAATGGCCGCCGCCGTTTGCTTTTCAGGGAAGACGATGGAGACCGTTGATCCGAGGACGGCCGAGGTGATCGGACGGGTGGCCGAAGGAGATAAACAAGACGTTGATTTAGCAGTGGTGGCGGCGAGACGAGCCTTCGA
Source organism: Begonia fuchsioides (assembly GCA_003255005.1). Taxonomy (NCBI): domain Eukaryota; kingdom Viridiplantae; phylum Streptophyta; class Magnoliopsida; order Cucurbitales; family Begoniaceae; genus Begonia; species Begonia fuchsioides. The sequence continues at coordinate 425,859 of QAOC01054093.1, read as the reverse complement.
CGACGGCCCCTGGCCTCGTTTGCCTCCCTGCGTAAGTCTCGTTACAGTTATTTTTAGTTTTAAAATAATAATATCTCATCTCGAAATAATAATTATTTTTAAAACAATTTGCCATTATTATATTATTTTGGAGGTTTACTAGCTTAGTTCCACACTATACCAGATGGTGGTGTTGACTTTTTCGTATGAATACAAGCATGAAAAATATATAAATTAAATACCTTCTTTATCATATTATATAATTATTTAAAATGTGACAACCCATACTAAGATTTCAAAGATTCCCTCAAGGTTATGATTTCACGTTTTTCAGATTAAAATTAAGCATTCTTGCGTTGAACATATCTTCATGAATCTCGGGTCAAACAAAGAGTATCGTGTTGTTAGGAGGTCGAACCATAAATATAATTTAATTTAATTTATATACAATATTATGATGTGAATCGATTTTCCCAATTCTTTTATTAATTTATATGACTTAGTAAACCCTCATTTAATATAATAATAAATTGTGGCTATCATAAAGTCGTTTTTTAAAATTTATTATATAGTTTGTGGACTCCATTATTTCACATTGATTCATTATTGCCAATTGACTTTTATAATGTATTACAACTTTGGTGTGGATGTGGCAACAACGTTTTCTAGTGTCACGTCCATGTTTAAAGTTTTTAATATAATGTTTTAATTCGTAACGTTTCGTCATATTACATGTGTCGATGAGACACATGATCTATATTATGTATGGTCTCAATCTGTAGTGACATTTGCAACGTTAAATTAGATATATTTTTAATTAGAGAGAATTAATCTTGAATTTCCTAAAATTCTCAATTTTCAGGAACGAGGGAGGACACTGCTAAAGCTAGCAGATTTGGTCGAAGAACATGCAGAGGAATTAAGTGCACTGGACGCCATTGATGCTGGAAAATTGTTTAAAATGTGCATGGCATTGGACGTTCCACACGTGGCCCAGATTCTCCGATACTATGCCGGAGCTGCCGATAAAGTCTCCGGCGAAGTGCTCAAAATGTCGAGGGAGTTTCACGGCTACACTTTGCTCGAGCCAATTGGAGTGGTCGGCCTCATCATTCCATGGAATTTTCCTATGCTCATGTTTTTTATCAAGGTCGCTCCCGCCCTCGCTGCCGGCTGCACTGTCGTTGTTAAGCCGGCCGAGCAGACGCCTCTCTCCGCTCTATATTGCGCTCATCTGGCAAAATTGGTAAGCATGATAGATAAATCTAAGCTAATACACAAGTTTATGAGTAATATTAAGTTTATATTTTTAACATAATTTTTTATTATGCACGTTGATGTGTCGAGCTATGATTGATACAATAAATCTAATAAATAATTATTTTAATTTATTATTTATTTGATAAAGGCTGGAGTTCCCGATGGGGTACTGAACGTTGTAACTGGGTTCGGATCGACAGCCGGAGCAGCAATCAGCTCTCACATGGATATTGATGCAGTAAGACCCCTTTTTTTAATTTTAATTTTCAGGAAATAGATGAATAATAAATGAAGAAACTAAGATCATAGTGTTATTTTTGCAAATTCAAACAAAGAATTTATTGAATTTGGAAGGTCAGTTTCACTGGATCAACAGAAGTTGGCCGACTAATAATGGAAGCTGCAGCCAAAAGCAACCTAAAAACAGTGTCTCTAGAGCTAGGAGGAAAGTCCCCTATCATTATCTTCGACGATGCCGATGCTGACAAGGCTGCTGACATGGCTTTGCTCGGCATCGCTTTCAACAAGGTAAGAACCCGAGACTCGGGTCGTCCAGCTTGATATTAATACCTGTTATTTGCTAAGCGAATTGCTCGAGTTTTATCGATTGCAGGGGGAAATTTGTGTGGCAGGATCAAGAGTGTTAGTTCAAGAAGGAATATATGATCAAATAGTGGAAAAGCTTGTGGAGAAGGCTAAGAATTGGGTGGTTGGTGACCCTTTTGATCCTAACGTTCAACAAGGACCTCAGGTAAATCAAAATTTAAAAAAAAAAGTGCAAAAATATAATAGATAAAAAAAAAAATAACCCTTTTGAAAACTAGATGATTGTGAAGAAACTTATGGATTTTGTTGAAATCTAACACGCTATGTTGTTGAAAGGTTGATAAAGCTCAATTTGCAAAAATACTATCCTACATTGATCATGGACACAGAGAAGGAGCCACTTTGTTGACAGGAGGAAAGAGCATTGGGTCCAAGGGTTACTACATAGAGCCAACCATTTTCACTGATGTTAAGGTTATTTTCCAAAACTTTTCAACAAACCAAAATAATCCCTAACTTTGTGTTCCATGAATTTCAGGATGACATGGTTATAGCCAAAGAGGAGATCTTTGGACCTGTAATGGCACTCATGAAGTTCAAGTAAGCAAACCCTTCCCCTCTTCTTCTTCTTCTTCTCCTCTCTCGGTGTCGAAATTGTCCAGAACCCTAAATTCGGAGAAATTGTAGGACCGTCGAAGAAGCTATAAAAAGGGCGAATGCTACAAAGTATGGTTTAGCGGCTGGGATCGTCACGAACAACATTGACGTAGCGAACACGGTTTCGAGGTCGATCAGGGCCGGATCGGTCTGGATTAACTGCTACTTGGCTATGGATGTCGGGTTGGCTTTCGGTGGTTGTAAGATGAGCGGATTCGGCAAGGATTACGGAATTGATGGCATCAAGAAGTTTCTCCAAGTCAAAGCTATTGTCACTCCCCTTTACAACTCCCCTTGGCTTTGAGTTTCCATCTTGCAAAGTGAAGCCAATGCCTGATCGCGATAAGATCGATTTGTAGCACAAAAAGAAAAACGAGAATAAATTTCTATGACATTTGAAGAATTAGATCGATCCCAACGTGTCGAATAATTTGTTCTTTGTGAAGAATGTAGGTGGATTTCATGTACTCTCGGCGTGTATCTAAGAAGAATTTCAATTCTCGTGTTATCGGCGTCACAAAAGCTCTTTATCTTATGTAAATATGACAACTTATTTGTTCTAGAAAGTGATCTAGAATTTGTGTTCAATAGGATGACTTAACCTGGAGGATGCACGATCTCACATCGTTTGAGTAAGGATAAAGTGGGTGATTCATATCGTTCTAGACTAGAATGATACGTTTTGGGCAAACACCTGATACTAAAATGCAACAAATTTCGGTCAAAACAGACACTATTGTACAGCAGAATGAGTTTTTTCCTAAATTAAAGAGACACTAATCTCAATGTGTGTTCTTATAAAGAATTGGGATTGGTAATTTTACCAGTTTCTTTTCTTCGATCGAATGGTGTGATAAATGACAGAAATGTTCATGAATTCCAGAAAACTGCTACCAAAGATGAAGATTTCAGGTATTGCAGCTATGGCAGAAAGGTTCAGCTATTCAATGCCAAGTTTCCATTCTCAAGAGTTTAGGAGCTTGAAAAATTGACTCAAAGTTTAAGAAACAACCTCAAAATCGAGTTGACGAGCTTGGTCAACTTGAAATTTCAAATTTCTCGTATACAATATTGAATTTCAAGCTAATAACTACTCAAAAGCATACAATTTTAGAATCAAAATGAATCATGGTAGACACTACGACTAACACGAAAAGACAAAAAGACATGATCATGAACCGAGTTTTCGGGTATTTAGCACAAACAATAAGTGTGTGTATTAAGTGTTTCAACTTGGATATTTGGTCTAGGAAGCTATTGGTTCTTCTAGACTTAGCTGCATAAACTGTTTCCTACAAGTCTTTAGATGTTTTATTCCTGTCATTGAACACCCAATTTGGTTGCAAAAGGAAACCAAATCGATGAGCAAGTAACCAAGTGAAATTAAAAGAAATCAAAAGGGTTAACTTTGAAATTGAAACTGGACTTAGTTTTAACATTAAGCTGTTTAAAACCAGGGACCAAAGCTTGAAAATGAGCTCAACCCAATCATTAAACTAATAGTTCATCAAAGTTATTGAGTAAAGCTCACCCAAATCACCTGCTCACGCATTCCTCAGGAGCATCGCCATCTTCTTCATCATCATCATCTTCTTCTTCTTCATCGTCTTCTTCTTCTTCTTCTTCTTCTTCTTCTTCTTCTTCTTCTTCTCCTTTCTGTATTTTTTCTAACTCTGCTTCTGCCCTCTTCATTATCTGTTTCTTCTGCAGTTCCAGTTCCCTGTGAAATTCCATCCTCATTTTCTCCAACTCCACTATGTGTTGTCTCCTGCTCATCTCAATGGTGTCGTATATCTGCCCGAATCTCTGAATCGAATTCGATAGAGCATTCAATGATGAATTCCCTCTGAAGTTGTTTGCAGTTGCTTGAAATTCCTCATCTTCCTCGGAACTCTCTGACTCTCCAGGACTATCTCTCATCTCGTCGAACCCATTAGACCGATCTAAATAGACTTTTGTGTTCATGAACACAAACTCGCCGGAATCGAATCCACAATTGAGCCCGCAATTTTGCCTCGGTGAAGATGCCATTAACATATCCATCTTCTTGTAATATGGCCATCTACGAGAATTCGAATTCGTTTTCTCCATTTTTTCCTTTTCTTTCTTGTACTTTTTCTTCAGGGAATCCACCATCGTCCGACATTGCAGCTCCGTTCTCTCAAGCTTCATCGCCTCGGAGAAATTTTCCACGACCTCGTTCCAATCCTTTGATCTCAAACTCTTCCTGCCAAGCTGAAGAAACCTGTCTCCCCACATTTTTAACAGCACAAAAACCTCCTCCTCGCTCCATTCCACCCCCGAATTCAAGCTTCCATTGGAGGGTTTCCCCGTTCGTTTCCTTCTGCAAGGCGCAAAATTATAATCCGAAACCAAATCCCTCATTCTCTTCTTCTTGGGGTGGCTCTCGTACCCATAGGGGCGAACACCGTCGTCGCCGTCGTCCATTCCGCCGCTTTCCGCCCCGATGTCGTCCAACAATTCATCATCGGAGGAATACATACCTTTTACCAGCAAATACTGAAAACTCTGATCTACAATTGTCCTTCCAACAGAAATCAAGCAACACCCACAATACTTAATCGGCCTCAATATCTCTCCCACAGAATACCCAAATCAAAGTTGCGTGAAAAATTGAAACTTTAGGGTTCTTGAACTCTTTGGGTTCATAATCCAGTTGGATTGGGCCGGACATCATAGATACAAAAACACTTGTAACAACATTTGGATGATTTTATTTTATTTTATTTATTTAATCTAAAAAAATGGATATTAATCTAAAAAAAACACCTTGTTGTTAACATATTAAACTAGGTTGTTCTTGTATCATAGTCTCGGCGAGACTTGGGAGAGGCTTCGATACCTAGAAACATCGTACAAAATAAGTTAGATACTCAATTACTCTCTCGCTAGAGATGTTCGAAATTCTAAATAACTCAAGAGATGTTCAAAATGGAAAGACAAAAGAGGTACAAGGGTGTATCATTTTTATTTCAAGTAATTGAACTGCACTTGACGACAAAGTATGGATCGGTTTGGCACTCGTGGGTTAGTTCGGTTTTATCTACTGTTATTCGAAATAATTTTTCATTTTTATTCGTAAGTTTGTTATGTGAAGGAAAAGATGACTCGAAATTTAAGGGTTATTGACCTCGTATGTTTGCATGAGTGAAATTTTAGTGCTTCATAAGTAGAGTTAAAATGTAATTTGAGTAGACTCTCTCTCTCTCTCAAAACCCACGTTAGACTTAAGCTGTTTAGTTCCTTATTTTGTGCTGAAGAACACAATGAAATGAGCAGGTAGAATATAGCAATTGTCTCCTTTGGAAGATGCAGCTTCAAATTTCCCATATTTTATGAAACAAAATCACAAACACCAGTGATCGCCAATCTATCACTTTGTATTTTACTGACTTTTAGAACACATAAGAGAGAGAGAGAGTCACAAACACAGCAAGAACCCTACATAAGTTTGATCGAAAATGTCAACGACAGAGTTCATTCTTCTCTTACCTTTACAAGAAAAGGCAATCAATCGATCAAGCCCAAACAACGTCGAATCTCTGCACAGTTCTTGCTCATACGATCCGAAATTCATGGGAAGCTCCGTCGAGGGTCTCTGATGCTCAACCCCATTCTGCTCATTACGCCAAAAGGTTACCCTAGATGCTGCGCCATGGATTACTTGACCTATCTTCATCAACGCTGACCTTTCATTGTATGTTTTATCATTGTCGGGATGATGAACAGCAAACATAATCTTATGCGTGTTTGTTGATACTATTTTTCTACCTCAACTCTGAATCATTAAGTTTTCACCGTGTTCTCTAGTTTACAAATATCCTCTTACACTATTCTTTTTCTTTTCAAGTTCTTCGAGCTGATAATCTACATTCTAGATGTCAGAAGTTTTTTTGCCGTAAATTGAGGCCAAAACCAAGAAATACAACCACGAACGATATATATATATATATATATATATTGAGAGAGAGAGAGAGAGATTTATATAATATACATAAACTGAAAGAGAGAGTAAGGTTAACCTGTTTGAGAAAGAGGTAGATCCAGAAGAAAAGTCTACATAGTTACAGAAATAACAAATAATAAGATCATCTTCAACCTCAAGCTCTGCAAATATTATAAACCAAACGTTAGTCCACACAATAAGACACGAGGAAAAAGAAGAACATAGGCCAAAGAAAGAGAAGCACTTACAGTAAAAACTCAATATTAACGAACGAAACTGAAGAATTCGAAAAAACAATGGCCGCGTAAGCAGTTTCTGACAGAACCATCGTTCTGTCGGAGCTCGGAGAGTGGTCAATAATGGTGATCTGAACCGTTTGATCTGGAATACAAACGTTCTCTTCCGAAGCGCTCACACACCTCACCAAGTACTGTCTCCCACAGGCAGCTTCATTGTCCCACACCCCATCTCCGGCCGCTCCGAACAGATTACTCGCCGGAATCTGACCGGGGTCGCTGCCGTAACATTTCGTCGCTGGTTTGATAATCTGGTGTCACATATTTCGAAAACTGTGAAAAAAAAAAGAATCTAAACGATTGAGTTAACTCACGGATGTAGGGTGGAGAGTATTTCGCCGCCGTCCCGACTTCTCCCGCCGCCTTCTGAAAATGGTGCCCGAGGAGGAGGAGGAGGAGGAGGGCTGGAAGCCATTGAAGGGGTTGAGTTCGAGATTTGCACATTTTCGGAGAAATCGGGAAGAAGTTTGAAGAACAAATGAAGATATACATTTCAAATAATTGTAACAATAAAATAAAAAAGTCAATGGCTCGAGGTGTTTCTAGTTTGACCCGAAATTGCCGAAATATTTTTATATTTTAATTCCTATCTTTATTGATCAAAATTCCATTCTCATGGTGGATAATTCTATATGTCTGAATTTTATAATTATAATAAAATCGAGTCAAAAATTAATCGTACATATATTCATAATTTTAGATTTAAATATTCATTAAAATAAAACCTTTCAACAACAACCTCAATCCTAAAAGTATTCATGGCATGTTTTATTCTTTCGAAAAATAAGACAGGATCATTCAAATTAAACAAATTAAAATTTTAAAATATGTTGAGTTCATACATGTCATTATTATAACGATAGATGAACAACTTATCAAAGTATGTTTCGTATTATATGATCGTATAATGACACATTCATAAGTTACAAACCCTACCTACTTTATAAATATGAGGAGCACTATATCTCTTCATCCCATAAATTAATATATACGATTATTCAATTACCTTATCAAATTAACATATAAAAAAAAAAATTAGATATTCCCGTAGGGCGTCTCGTGAGAATTTTGATTTATTATTCATAATTTAAGTCGCTATCTTTAAACTATCTAGCCCTATTTTTATCTTTGGTATCTTGGAATTATTCCCCAAATTGAAATATATAAATGTCAAAAATTAAGAAAAAATCAAATATAGAACCTAGAACAAGACAAAAGTAAAAACAAATAGGTGGATTTAAATCATTTAAGAACCTCATATCCATGTATACGAGTTGACTTTACAAATTCTACAATGAGAATCAAAATTGAACCCTCCACCAATCATCGATCTTCAATCATTATCCATAATATTCATAGTTACGCACAAATATAATTGAGACCAAGATAAATTTACGCGACAAATTTCAAGGGATTGTTCGAAAGATATTGTTTGTTTTGAATGATACGTGCGTGGATTATTTTGGGCTCTCACCCTCGAGTTGGTGCGAATGAATCGATAGATTTTGACAACATTAAGAGAACAAATTTTTTGCGAGAAAATGATCACGAGAGAAGTTCCGATAATTACGAGGTAAGTTTCTCGTATCTTGCTAGCTTGAAGAACATCCATGTCGCTTAAAGAACACACGGATAAAGTGATTAAATGCTTCAAGAAATTAAATTGGAATGTGGTTGATTTTTCACATTGACGAAAATGGTCAAAAGTGCTGCCACTACTCCGATACGTTTACGAAGAGAAGCATTTGCATCTCTAGAGTCAATCACTCTTTGTTCGGTTCACAATTTTGATTCTGATTCGGTTTATTTTTCATTTTCTTGGATCGGATTTCTCCACCACTAAGTGCCAATGCATCCAATGTTTATATGTATATTTGGTCTGGGATGACCCATTAAAAATTTAATCCTTAGTGGGTTTTCCAAATAAGTCACTATCGTGTGATTTGGTAGTAATGTAAAATACCAATTTAGCAAATTAATAAAGAAATAAATTTATAAATAAATAACATGCAATTTTCAGAACAAGAACTTAACATTGAGAGACAGTAAATAACTTCAATTATTATTTTAAGGGTAAATCTAACGTTACAATCTTATTGTATCATCTTATTATATACGCTAACGTATCAAATTAAGATTAGTACAGTAAATATATTAATCAATTATTTATATTTTAATATATTAATCATTGTTCAGTTGAACCAATAGATGTCTGACACATATGCATGTATAATAAGAATGTACTATAAAAAGCAAACCTACAATTACTCTTATTTTGGAGAGTAATTAGAGAGTAATGATAGTTTACTCTCTTATTTAGCTTTCTTTCAATACATATTAACATGTCAATCAATAATTTGCCAATTAAAATATAGCTTATGTAATTAATTATAAATCATTATTTATTAATTTCAATATACTAGCATTACTTTTATTTTAAAAAATAATGATAAGTTTACTATCTTATTCAATATTCGTAAAATATCTACTGGTATGACAATCAATAATTTGTCAAATAAAATATAATTAATGTAATTAATTATAAATAGTTATTTATTACTTCACCATACTAGTAGTTGATTAAGACCTTCACAAATATTTTAATAAGGTAGAGTAAAAATATACACCTAGATTGCTATATTTAAAATTAGGCTCGAACGCAAGAAAGTGTGTAAAATAATAAAATTCGTCAAATGCCTTCCGTATTTTTGGCTTGTAATGATCATTTCAATCTTATCTTAAATTACACTAATTTTGAAAAATACCTCGACAAAATGTACTCTAGTTTATATATATATATATATATATTATATTAAAAATATATATATATTTATATGTAGACCAAAAAAGCTTTTGCTCAGTCATCTCATGGATGAGAGAGTGACAACATCGCATTATATTCTCTCTCTATCACTTTTTCCTCATTTGTATCTAAAAAGTGAAATCCCTTATCTCCAGGACCCTCGCATCCCGGCCCGACAGATTGTGAGGGGATTAAATCATGGTGACTCAGCGGCCCAGAAATACGAGGCATTTACTTGATATTCCAAAAATTTACCCCAACATTGGGGATAACAACTCTCACGCTAGGACAACGCAGACGTCGAACATAGGTTCTTCTACTCAATCTACAATCTCTGAGTCAACTAAACTATGTCCGTGTGCAAGCATCACTTTTCGCTCACTTGCCATGAGAGTGATAGCATAGAGTGGGAAATAAAGCTAGAACGATATAAAGGAAATCTCCATGAAAATACTCTCTCTCTCTCTCTCTCTCTCTAACACACGACTTCTTGGTCTCACCCTTGCGTTGAAAACAGCTTTCTCGCGTACTTGTCATCCTCAGAGTACACGTGTTACTTCATCATTAGACCACGTGTCCATGCACACTCTTCATCCACGGACGACACGTTCTCCTTCGTGGATTGCCATAGCCAGACGACCTCAACGCTGCGTTTCGTGTCTATAAAACTGTTCGCACTCTCGTCCTCTTCTTCACCGATCTACGAAGCCCTCTTCGAAGAAAACCTTAGTTTTTCGTCTCTCAATCCAAACCCCATTTTTAAAGCTCTTGAAAATGGAGGCCATTTCTTCGCTCTGCAAGCTCTACGAGACCGTGGAAGAGGCAAGAAACTGTGTGTTAGATCCTGTCGTGGAAGGAGATAGAGACGACGACGACGGAGATGGATATGATTTTGCTCCGGCAGCTTGACTTCGCCATTTCTGTTGAGCAGAGTACGAGGTTGAAGATCTAGATTATAATATCTGTTGTTTTGGAAACCCTAGGGTTTTCATTTTTATTATGTTTGCAAAGTGAGCAATCTGAAGGCTCTGATGACGTTTTCTGATTATATGTCCTCTGGGTTTAATTAATTAATGATTAATTAGCCACAGGCTGGTCGTGTGATGAATAAAAATTAATACCTTTCAATTTAAAGACAAAAACTGTGGTTTGATTATGGATTAAGGTTGTGTTGCACGTGTTAATCATGCATTAATTTAATTACTCGTAACTTAAATCCAACAAGCTTATCCTCCAAATGTCCTCGGGTCAGTTCGTCTTCAAAATATGGAATAAATTAAATTGTTTTATGCTTCTCAATTTTTGTGTTTGAAGTAGTTGGAGTAAGTGCTCATCAAATTATCGAATATATATTAGATTGTTTTATTTAATTATTATAAGATTTCAGCATAAATTTGGCGTTAATTCGTGTAATTAACATGATAATTAAAAATAATAATTATTTTTTAGGCTCGTTCTTATATTTAGGTCAAAAATCTTGCCCTAATTTGGCATTGTTCTAATAAGGAAAATAAATTGTAAATGATTTGAATCTAATTTTTAATTCTAGCTAAAATTCAAATGAAAGTATTAAATATATGCTAAACTTACTATTACTCAATTGTAGTGCTAATGAGTAGATATTAATTAAATGGAAAATTATTTTTCTCGCAATCAGCAATTGGAGTAACATTTGAGTTTTTGATCAAAGTAGACAATATTTTATTTCACAGTTTCATGTCGTGTTTTTTTGTTGCACAGATTACAGGTATAGACTCATAAAAGATCAAATGAACGCCAGAAAAGAGATCTCGTTGAGAGCGAGAAATGCACGAAAATTAACTTTGCTTGTGTCATGTATTCATTAAATGAGATCTCTCTTGTTCTTCGTCTCTCGTCACTTTTATTCCCCTCGATCATGGAAAACCAAGAGGAATGAAATACATTCAATGGCTTTTTCTTAAACGTGTGACTCTTTGCAAGCGTATGAACTTCTCTAGAGTGAGAGATGTTGAAGTTATTATAATTCGAGAACTCTATTTTTTAAGTCTTTGGCGTTGATTGAAGAAATGTGTACTTTCTTGGATGACCTCAAACTACTATAAAATAAGGATTTATAAATCTTAGAGATTGCTAATATTTAATAACGAAAAAACTAAATTTTTCATTGAGCTATGAGTTCAGTAACAAATCAATCATCGAACTTTTAAAATTGACAAATCAATTATTCACGACAGGTTTAACCTTGCACAATGCGACACTGATTGGTCAGGCTTCAAACGTAGCGCGACGACATATTGGTTAATTTTTTAGTATATTGGTTAATTTTTTAGTGTAGACGATTGAAATTGCTGCAAGTTATTAATTTGTTAATTTTAAAAAAAGATGGCCTTGCGTCCAACCATGAAATAATAATTTTTTTCTCTGCTTCTAAACCCCGTTTGAGCTCTTTTTCGTACTTTTCTCCGATTCTGCGTTGCACCCATTTGCCCTGCCGAAGGGCCCTCCGGCGATTTCTAATTTTTCTCCGGCAACGTTCAATATCTCGGTAACTATCTTCATTGTTGATGTTTAATCTACTTCGCCCAATTGTGTTCTCTGAATGTGAATATCAATTTATTTCGACGCACGTGAGGGTTTTGGGAATTTCTCGTTGAATCCTCAGCGTTTATTTCTGAATTTAGAGCAGATCTAGAAAACATTAATTCTTGTCTGAGTTCTAGATTTCGAGATTTTTCTCCTTGAATCTGAGTTTCACAAATGATTTTTTGATGTTGAATTTTGAAGCTTTGATTCATGCAAGTAAAGTAAGAATGTAATTTTTTATGAATTAAAGATTGATAATTTCTTTGGAAATATTAAAGATTGATAACCAACCCGAATGGCCGGTTTTTAAAGTAAGAGTTCATTGATTTGATTCTATTCGAACCGGTGATCGTTTCGAATTTCATGAGAAATGGATGATCGGAGGAACATGGTCGGGTTTGAACAGTATAAAACCGAGTTTCTTAGTTTTTATTCCTCAATCGGATTGAACAAAACCGACCCAAAAACCGGAACACTGTGGAACACATTTTCAAGATTGATGAAAATAACTAATCAGGTGGTCTTAAAAGCATAAACTTAAGAGCATCCAATGTTGGAGGCTTGATCATCCATCAATTTCGCACCCTAGAAAACTCCAAATTTGAAAAGATGGAATGCTCAATCTTTTTCAAAAAACAAGAAGAAGAAAAACATTGAATTCAACAAACAAGAAAATCAAACAAGCCCTTTATCTCGATCTCTCACTTTCAAGGTTTTTCCGACGTGATTTTAAGAATTATGCATGGAACAAAAAAAGGGTCCGCCTAATTACTAATCCTAATCCAAAATCAAAGTTTGTGTCAGAATTTCAGAGTAATCTCGCTGCCATTGCTGTCCTCTCCGACATCTTCTCTCAGCTTCGCTAAACCCTTTCTCTCTTCTCCGTTTTCCCCGCTTTCAGCCTTCCAACTACTGCTCTCCGACTTGCCATCTTCAATGCTCTCCGACTGGTCTCCCGCTCCCCTGACGTCAGATTCCGGCAAGCTTTGCATCTGAGACGTGGCCTTGTAGACATGAAGCTGGCGGTGGAGGTGGGTCGAGGGGTGCATCTGTGGCTGCAGCGGCGGCGGGGCTGCGTAGAACTCTGGTGGCATCGGCGCTGCAGTGCAGTAGTGTGGCGGTGCATGCTGCGGTGGGTGTGTGCCGTACAGAGCGGCAGCGCCATTGTGGGCGGCGGTTGCATACTCCGGTGGCACCCAGATGCCGCCGAGGACGACCACATGCGGCGGCGGTTGTCCGGCAGCTTGAGGGGTTGGACCGGGTCTTCTGGTGTGCAGTCTGTATTTCTGTGCAGGGAAAATAAAGCAATCATCATGTTTTTTTGGTCTTGTTTTCAGAATTTCAACTGCAACAGTTCAGTACGTTGCAGAAAAAGGTTTCAGAGAGAGTTTTATGAGAGAGAAAGAGAAGATCATCCATGATATGAGTTAGAGAGAGAGAGAACCTGAAGATGGCTTTTAACCTCGTCGTTAGTCAAGCCATCAACCTTCATCAGCTCTCTGATCTGCTTTGGAGTAGCAGCTATTTACATTAAAAACCACAAATTATTATCATTCAACATCAAATCAATTAACTTCTTTCAATTCATAAAAACCCTTGAATCTTCTCTCACCTTGAGATCCTCCCAGGATTTGAAGAGCATTGACAAATCGCCGGTGCAACTCCGGCGACCAGCACCTTCGGGCTTTCCTCTGAGTTTGAGAGCCAGTAGAATTATACGCACCAGAAGTAGAAATCATCTGTTCAATCGATGAGCTTCCACCCGATCCTTTCTCATGTTCAATCCCGGCACTGCTACGGTTTTCTCTCGCCGGAATCTCAGTTTCCTCTAACGGAGCAAGAGCTAATTCCGGCAGAGCTGGACGAAGGCATCGATCTTTCGAGAATGGAAGAAAGGCCCCGCCGTTTCTCTGTTTGTTATCTAAAGCGATCTTTGACTGCCCCACATTGAAGACGTTTTCGGGTTCTTTCGAAGAGGCCATTGATGAAACTTCTGGTTTTACTTCGTTGTTGCTTGCTTGGCTCCATAGCTGAGCAGATATCATCCAATTAGCCTTATTATCTGAAATACTTCGCATTTCTTCAGAGATTTCAGGCTGTTTTAAAGGAATGAATTCTTCAAGAACGGGCTTTGGCTCTTCGTTTGGTCTATAGGCCTGTAATTGAACCCTCGAAGCCTCCACAGCTGAATTCATCAGAAGAAAAATTCCTTAAAACTGAAGCCCTAATTTTCTAGAATGATAGAACCAGAAAGATTATACCATTCGTTAGGAGCTGCATGCAGAGAGGAAGCTCTCTTTTGAAAACGTTGATTTTGAGCCGTTCATCTTCGAGGCGGGAGACGAACTCTTCGAGTTTCTGCATGGTCTGATCGGGTGGCGAGTCAGCAAACGACTTGAGGAGCATGGAATAAGCGTAGGGTTTGCATTCTAGGGTTAGTTCCGAAGAAGAAGAAGCCATTTTTCTCTTTCTTCTTTCTTTGAGGTTTAGATAGGAAGAGTTATCATGCTCAGATAGGAATAGGGTATGTAGGAACAAACAAGAACAAAAGATGGTATTTGGCCTCTTCCACTCTCTAACTCAAATTCCAGTCTAGAGAGAGAAGAAAGAAGATAGAGAGAGAAAGAGAGAGATGGCAGAAGATGTTTGTGAACACAAGTAGGATCAAGGGTGGATCGTCTTCTTTTTAGGGTGTGTTCAATGGGAATAAAGTGCGAGAGAGAGAGAGAGAGAGAGAGGCAAATGGAAGAAAAGAGGGATGGTAACTTCTTGCAAAGAAAAAGGCTAAAAAAAGAAGAGAGAAAAATGAAAGAGAGGTGCTCTGACAGAAGGAATAAGGGTAAGAGTCTTAACCCTAAAAGGGGTCATGTGCTTGGAGCCTGTTTTTTGGTACCTTAATTTTTGTTAAAACCTATCACAGCTAATACTAATTTACTCGCTTTATTTGAAAACGGAGACCGCTCGATTCGATATATATTGTCACTAAGAGTTTCTCAAAACTTTTTCTGCTAACTTAATTTTCGTGAATTTTATCAATAGTTTACACATCATGTAACCATCATCAAATACGTCGCTACGGTGTTAAGCTTAGGTTTTAATTCAACTCGGTATTAGAGGACGCATCATTCTTACATTTTGCTTTCTTTAATATCTTTTTATCTTTAGTTTGTCTAGTTCTTCTTTCTTTTTTAATTGTATAAAAAATAGTTCGTTCTATAACTGTCATTTATTATGCATGGTATTATGTAAAGACAATAACGACTCAATATGTTATTATTTGTAAGGGCTCAACTCATACATGTGAGAGTGAACAATCTCACATCGCTTGAGATAGTAAAATCTGTTGCGTACAAGTAGAGTTCCAGTCTTTGCTAAACACAATGTGTTTTAGGCTAAAACAAACAATATTATACTGAGAGTATCTTAGTCAATTGTATCTTAATTTTTAGAAGAAGTAAAAAAAGATAATTCGATTCATCAAACTCCAAAAATATATAATTGAAGATACCTACAAATAAACAATCAAATCAATCATTCAAAGAAAACTTATTAATCAAGGACAAAATAAATTTTGTAACGTTTATTCTTTGCATTGGATGAGGATAGGAAGATGATATTCAAATGGTGGATTAGTATCGATGTTCTCATTCCCTCATGCAACTTTCTTTTTCGCCAGGAAAGCTGCATGCATTTAGAGAGAGAGAGAGAGAGGGAGAATACCATTCTCCTCTGAAACATTCAGAGAGAGAGAGAGAGGAATATAATAAGAGTGCATAAGGAAGGAATATCTCAGTTCCAATTCTACGACTCTAAATCAAACCATCAAAGTTTAAAAGGGATAAACTAGCTCTAAGATAGCTGGGGAATCTTTTGCACTCACTTTTATGAAGTGGGTTTTAAGCTAAGAACATTCTCTCACCTCTCTTTCTCGTTCTAAACCTTTCTTAATTTTTTTTTGTATTCATGGTTATGGCCAATCCATCTTTTCGATTACGTGTCATAACAATGAGTAGTCACGGGCCAGTTTACTTTAATTTTATCTTGAAATAAAATAAAAAAACTCATAGATCTAGATTTTTGAAACTAATACTAGAACTAACAATTCTGGTTGCATTTTAGTTTTAATATAATTTTATCTTATATTTAAAAAATTGAAATATATATTTTTATTATATTTGAGTGAAGTTTAAAATTTTTAGATTTCCGTTCAGTTATGATTTTATAGTTTTTTAATCTTAAAATTACCCTCTTTATAGTGAAATAGAATAGAGTCACTTTCGCCTGTACATGCATAGCTCAGTTAGTTTAGACATTGTAGATTTGAGATAAGGAGCCACGGTTCGAAGTCTGGTAGTCGCAGTGTGAGAGTTTAATCCTCCAAGGTGAGGTGAACTTTTGTGGAGATTCCTTCTTTCTCTCTCCCTCTTTCTCTCTAATCTTGTTTAATTAAATTAAAAAGAAAAAGAATAAAAAGAGATTCTCCTCGTGACACGTGTCCAGACTTTGCCTCCCGTGAATATCCTTTTTGTCTGGCCCAAACATCTAGGAATATTCTTCCTTGCCCCTCGACTTAATTTTGGTCGTGTTTTTAGCACTCCTCAAGTTTCGTTTTAGGTCCTTCGACGCTTCAGGTATTACATTTAGGTCCTTGGTAATCCTTAAGCCGATGATTCGCTCGAGTTCTATCGAGGGTTCGAGATATAAAAGCTTGAAGGAAGACTATGGTCATTTCTTTCCTTTTCTACAAAGACAAAGACACTTCTTTTACGCTTTTGAAATTTGCATTTAAAATTAGGTTTAAAGAATATTAAGATCTTTTTACGTTTGTGCGTTGAAGGTTCCCCGAAGATTAAGACCGAAAGATTCCCCACTAAAACCCTAACCAACGTGTATTTTACAAGCTTCTCTAGTTCTCTTTGTACGAACATTGTTATCGTTGGTCGTGACATAGAGGCAGATACAACAGAAAGTCGGTTCGACTGAGCCGATTATAATAGTAGAGAACCTTAAAAGCTTAGTTCGAACTCGACCCAATTATTCAAAATGATTATTAGAATAATTTTTTAACTTTATTTTATTTCTTCCTCTCGACCTCTCTATAATTTATTTTGATTTTATCAAACTTCTATTACATAGCGTCTCTCTCTTACTACTACGCTACGATATACATTATGATTGAGCAATAATTTCGGTCTCTCGACACTTTGTGTACCTTCGTCTATGTACTCGACAAAAGGGCATGTAAAAAATATTTTTAGAAATAGAAGAAAGTTGTTTGAGAAGGAATAGTGTTAAAATCGAGGAAAGCCTAAACGAGTGATCCTTTAGTAGAACTATATTAAATTTTAAACATAACCGTTGAATTCAACTGTGCTTGTTGACGATCTTATTTTAACTGTATCAGCTAGCATGTCAAATAATAATTGATGTATAATTAATATAATAAATTAGAATAAATAATTATATCAATCATCGAGAAGTCCTTTGGTAGATCTATTAAATTTTAATCATAATCATTAGTTTATTCAATAATGTGTTAAATGGTGATGGATACAATTAAGGTACAGTAAATATAATAAAATTATTAAATAAATCGTTGTTGATATTTTAATTTATATAATTAAGAGAAAATATATTCTTAACTTTAGCATCCGAATTTCTCGACAATTTTTTTCAAAAATTATTATTTTTAATTTTTTTGAAATATACACGGTTGGATTCTAGTGCTTATCTTGATGCCAATGAGATGCTTTCCTCGCTTTCTTTGATTTCTACCCATGCTTTCTTTTTTAAAAATAAATGTGCTTTAACATCCTTACAAATGCCAACTTTATCTTAAATAAATTATAAATTAAATAAAACTTTTAATAATAGTCGACTAGCGATGTTTCACGGTGTAAAGTATGATATAAAGAGTAATATATGTGTATAGGCCGAGATTAAACCGGGCCAATTTGAGGCCTATTGGTTTTTAGTTTGTTGGTTGGACCGGAAGCCCATATTATAGGTGTAAAAGGGATTAGTTATAGGTTTGCTCTCTAATTCGACACTCCCGGGATTAATGTAAACATTTAAAATATTAGTCGCAAAATCCAAAAAATTAGAGTTAAATTCAAAATCAACCCGAATCGAACATTCCTCATACTTACTAGCACGAACACTTGCACGAAACTCCCTTATTTACTTATTTTAGAACTTGGTCCCATTTTCAAAACCAAAAATCGATAATTTTAATACGCTGTAAATCGACCCGAACCAGGAATTCTTCCGACAAACTAAACCTATATATTCCTTGTACTCAAAAGGAGAAATCCCTCTCCCCCAGGCCCCCACACCTCGGCCCGACAATTTGTGAGGGAGTTAAATCACGATGACTCAACGACCCAAAAATAAGAAGTTTTTACGTGATATCACAAGGAGCTATTCCAACATTGGGGGTAACAACTCCCACACTAGAACAACGCATACGTTAAACCTAGGTTCGTGTACCCAATTAAGTATCTTTGAACCAACTGAATCATGTTCGTCGACAAACCTACATATTACTTGTGTCTAGGACTCTAGGACTTGGTTGCCCTTGTGAATAGGAAGGAAAGAGGGTTTGCACTTCACGGCTTCACAAAGCGCGTAACCAATCAGTAAAGCTCTAGAACCACTACGCCATAAGGTGCAAGGATCCAATGTCTCCTCCTTTTTTGTTTTAATTATATAAATCCTTCTTAATTTTAATTTAATCACCATATAATAATTTATTATTTTCTAATTAATTCTTTTTTTAGTTATCAAATTAAATTTTATTTTAGCCAACGGAGATAAAACATTAAAATATATTCGACCTAATAAAAAATAAAAAGAACAATGATAAATTAAAGAGATATTGCTTTTCTTATAAATAATTAATTTATAATAATTATTATTTTTGTTTGAGGCCAGCATGGCCAGGCTGTTTCTCGCCATGCCTTTCAGATCGGATGGCTATCTGTTCACTTGCTAAGTCATAGTCAGAAGCTACCCACATTCGCTTAGGGCCCACCTCCACCACATTAGGACAGCCGTCCACCGTTGATTCCTGATTTAGCGGCATGATTTGATTAAGGCAGATAGTTTAGTTTGTACG
Source organism: Begonia fuchsioides (assembly GCA_003255005.1). NCBI lineage: Eukaryota > Viridiplantae > Streptophyta > Magnoliopsida > Cucurbitales > Begoniaceae > Begonia > Begonia fuchsioides. The sequence continues at coordinate 406,669 of QAOC01054093.1, read as the reverse complement.
GAGTAGGCAGTCAGCGCCTCGCGAATATAACAACGAATAGGGGCTTGACACTTGGATCATTGTCTCGCAATTTACGAAAATCAAAATTACAAATGAGAATCAAACTACAATAGAAGTGTCTCTTACAATGGAAATCAATACAATTGAAAATAAAAAAGAAATTAAATCCTAAAAATTGTTTTCTTTTGTTTCCAAAGGAATTTCTACGGTGTGACGCCTCTAGGTGAGCTCCTCAATTCCGGAGTCCAGCTCTGTCCGTCCGATCCTTTTGATGGATCATCAGACGACTGTCGTAACCCATCATCCGTCTCGCCCCGACGAATCTCCTCGATCAGACGGACCACCTCTCCGATCTCCGGCCTCTGATCGGGAACCACCGCCACGCACGACATCGCAATCTGCAAAAGCTGAACCATCTCTTCTTCTACATTATGATATCTCATCAGCTCCACGTCAAAAACTTCCGCCGTCCACTCCTCCCGGACCACCGACTGAACCCACCGTGGCAGATCGATCCCTTCTTCGCCCAACGACGCTTGGTTCGGCGCTTTTCCGGTGAGTAGCTCTAATAAGAGTACTCCAAAGCTGTACACGTCGGACTTGAACGTTACTTTTCTGGTTTCCACAACTTCCGGCGAGCGGTAGCCGGCGACGCGGTTGGGCGGCGTAGCGGTGCCGAAAAGGGGGTTGAGTCCGAAATCCGAAAGCGAGGCCTCGTAGTCGGGGCGGAGAAGAACGTTGGAGGCTTTTAGGTTGCCGTGGACCAGTTTGCCGGAAAGGTGAAGGTAGGACAGGCCCCTGGCGGCGCTGACGGCGATTTTTAACCGGGTAGACCAGTCGAGCGGCGTCCGGCCGGACCCTCTGCTGCCTGTAAGAAAATAATTTTCAAAGATAAATCCAAATTTTTGGGTTGTAATTCTTCGATTATTGATGATGATGAACAATGATGGTTACGCATGCTGAACAAAACATAATCATGATGGAGCATGTGGGAGTTATTAAAATGAGCAAAAAGAGCGTCCAAAAAACAAAGGTGATCAAAACAGTGTCGGCAATTTAGAAGATAAATTATGGGTCAACAAATTTTCAGTCAATTATGCACAAAAATGGATAACATCAAAACATCGAAGTCGTGGAAATGGAAATTCCCCAGTTTCAATGATCTTAAACAGCTCAAATTTCGATGCAAAACGAGGAACGTCGAAGTTTCAGCATCTGGGTACTCTAAAAATGGTCATTCGCAAACATAAATGCATCGAAAATGAAGAAATCGTACCGTGAAGTGAAGCAGATAAGCTGCCGGAAGCCATGAAATCAGAAACAAGCAATTTCTCATCCTTGGAGTAGTAAAAAGCTCTGAGAGAAACTACATTTTCATGGTTCATCTGCCCCACGACCTCCATCGTTGATTCGAATTCCTTTTTAGTCACCACCACATCCTTCAATCTCTTCACAACCACCGTAGTTCCTTCTTCCAACACGGCCTTGTACGAAGTTCCGACGCTTCCTTTCCCCAAAACTTCTGCTGAAGCTCTCAACAGATCCTCCAAATCGAAGCTGTAAATTCCACCGTCAAAGAAAACCAGCTTGTTTCTCTCTGCATCGATCGATCCTCCTGTGACATCGTCTTTCGATGACGAGGTTCCGGCCTCCGCCGCGACGGCGCGTGCTTGAACCGCTGGTTTCGGCGGCTTTGGCGGCTGCGGGCGGTTGCGCCTGCGTAGGCAGAGGAAGAGGCAAAGAAGGAGAAGAAACAAGACAAAAGCGCATGCAATTACTATTCCGATAATGGCTGCCGTTGAGAGCCTCTTCGATTTTTTCTGGACCGGAGATTCGGTTGGATTGCAGGAGGCTAGAGGTCCACCACATAGACCCAAGTTACCAGCGAACGAGGATGCCGGAAATTTCTTCAAACTCTCAGGAATTGAGCCATTTAGTTTGTTATTAGATACATTGAAGCTGTTTAGGTTACCGGCGCCGACACCGGACAAGTCACCGGAGAAGGCATTGTTCTCGAGAAAAAGTCCGGTCAGACGAGTTAGATTGTTTACAGACGACGGAATGGAGCCGGAAAAGTTGTTTGAAGACAAATCCAATCGAACCAAACGAGTCAAAGAAACCAAACTCTGCGGAAAATCGCCGGAAAGTTCATTATCCTGCAGATACAGATTCCTGAGAAACGTCAAGTTGGAGAAATCAGAAGGAATCTGGCCGGAGAGACGATTGGAATGGAGACTCAGAACTCGAAGCTGACTCAAAGAGCCAATCGAGTTCTCCGGAATGGGTCCGACGAGGCCAACTCCAGGCAGCCGGAGAGAGTAAACAAACGACCTACTCCGATCGCACTCCACTCCTATCCAATCACAGGCAGAATCCGAGGAATTCCACCGAACTCGAGTAGCGTGGGGAACTCTGGAGAGAAAACTAAGGAGAGCTTGTCTGTCCTGAGTCGGCTCCGACGCAACTCGGCAACCCAGTTGCAGAATTGAAAGAAAGAAGAAGACGAAAAGGCGAGAGGGAGAGCAATGCAGAAACGCCATTAAAGAAGTATGGAAACACAAAGCCAAATAGAAAGGAAAGACGATGAGCTATCTTCTAAATCATGGGCTCCAATGGCGGTTCGCAGAGGTAGAATTGCAGAAAACAGGCGATGGGTTGCCGGCAAAAAGCCATGAGATCAGTGAAGTAAGAGAGAGAGAGAGAGAGAGAGAGAGAGAGAGAGAGAGGAGGTAGAGAGAGAAAGAGAAAAGTGGTGTAGAAGAGAAGGAAACTGGGTGGCATGCTGGAAACGCTTCACTACTTTTAATTCTCCTGCAAAGTCCAACTCAACGTCTACTTCTCTTCCCCACGCGCCTTCCTGCCACGCTCTTTTTATTTATTGTTTTTTACTCTTGGATGTAAATTGTTTTTATTTTTCTAAAATAATTCCATGAAAATATGATTCCACTGCGTCGTGTGATCTTTTATTTCACTTTTAGCAGCATTTTGAATGTATCGAAAACCTATAATTAATATTATAAATAAATTTAATATATCATATTTAAAATTTAAAAGAATGTACTCTATTTTATTATCATCAATAGTTGATTTCAAAAGAGAGAATCACACGCGCCAAAGGTGACGTGAGATTCAAAATAAAGCGGTTCCAAAAGGCAAGTGAAACGGGCGAGACCATCTATCTACTTCCGTGCGTACATGTGGACAACAATAATTGGGTGAACTTGATCGGAGGGTTCTTATTATCCCATCTTTCTGCATTTTCGCATGGAGATACGTACACGTGTCGGTTACTCTCTGCCTTCTGACCATCATCAACCTCCTCGAACACAAAAGCTATATTAAGAAATAGTTTCCATTTCTGGAAATATATTTGGCATAATTATAAAATAAAAATATCATTTAATTTTCTTCAATCTTTTGAATTTTTAAGGCAGTTAAGGTAATGAGTTAATTGTTTAATGTTTGAATTATTAATTTTTTAATATTTAATATAAAATTTGTTCAATGAATTATGCATCTCAAACATGTAATATTCTGCATATTTATTTTAATCATTTTATAAATATACCCAAATTTGTTCTATTTATTTTAATCATTTTATAAATATACCCAAATCTATTAATTAATCAAACTTAATTAAGGAATGAATTAAAAGTCCCAAAAAATAAAATAAAATGAAGAAATTGCAAGCACTAGAAAGCATCACACAAGGTTTATTAGAGCCAACTCAAACAAGAGAGGGATGGGAATTACACATGACATTTTACGAAAAAACCGAACCCCTCGGATTTCACCGACGAAATCCGACGAAATTTTTGCAGAAACTCTGCAGAATTATTAGGCCACACGGGTTATCCAGACATCGAAACATGAACTGGAATTGAACAAATACTAAAAATGAAAGATAGTTGCAGCCCGGTCTGGTCCGGTTTGGTCCGGCTTAGCAGCAGCAACATATGACATCGAAGCAGCACTCGCAGGTCTCCGCACAGCAAAAGCAGCAACACAGAGTGAATAAACTGAACCCACAGAGTCAGATTCAGCGAGAAATCAGCAATGGAACAGAGCCAGAAAATGGTTTTTATAGATCCTAAGTAAATGTCAGAGGAGAGAGAGAGATGATGACAAATTTACAACATAATCAAAATGAAGAACACTTGTGATTCTCCCAGCTCAAACCCAGAAAGTATTTTTTATAGATCTAGCTAGATACAATATATTTCAGAGGAGAGAGAGAGACTAACCAAGCGTAAATGCAGCCTTTGTCATCACTACGCTTCTGAATCATATCACCATAAGACATCTCTTGATCTGGAGGAGCATCCATTGTCACTTCTTCTTCTTTTCTCTGTTTGCTGCAGAAATATCAGGTTCCCGAGAGAAATGCAGAGGCTTTATGATATAATTACACAAACTAGAGCTATAACAAGATAAATTGGAGAGCTGTGGACCCTTATTTTTATTTCACAGACTAACATCACTGGCAGCTAACATCTTTCTCTCTCTAGATGAGTGGTTGGGATTAGTGCTGAAGGGCTGAAGATTGTGTAAAGTAGAGACAAAACAAAAGACAGGCCATATTAGCTCACATGTTCTCAGTGAAACATTATAAAATACAGATAAACTACAGATCTGCAAGAGAAACACCAGATTTCTAGTTCTTCGATCAAACTTTACCTTGATCTACTCTTTCAATTTGTTCTGTTCTAGCAGGAAGTGAGAGAATACAATGGGTTTGATTGGAATGTTCTAAACAGATATCGGATGGACTGACTGGGTGGGAGTGGAAAAGTTGTTGGAAAATGATATTTAAATAAATATAAAACGGAAAGCTAGAGCATGAATGGCATTAAAAAAGGTGGGGGAAATACAGAGTGGCCATGTTTTGTCAGCAATGGAGGATCAATAATTGAAGGGTCCATCTATTATTGACACCCACGATGGAAATACTAAAGGATCGTTCTCACAAGCAATGTAATCATGCTGTCCAAGACTTTATCTCTTTCAACTCAAGAAATTATTTATCTCTCTTAACCATTATTACTCTCTCTCTCTCCAAAGAAGAGAGAGAACACAAGTTCTAGTCCGGACATAATTTAGTTAGTTTATAAAATGTTTTGGATAAAGAGCTTCGGTTCGAAGCCTGGTGATCGCAGTGTGAGAATTTAATCCTCCAATGAGAGGTTGATCATTGTTGACGACAGGTAGCGCCTCTCATATCTGAGCCGCTAAGTCACCGTGATTTACCTTTTCACATGCTGTCGGATCAGAGTGTTAGGACCTTAGGGGCGAGAACTTTTGCTTTTTTGGGATAAGAACACAAGCTCATAACATTTGATCATAAAATTATGGGTAAAATTGTTAAGAAAGATCTCAATCTCTCTGGAGGTTCTATGGACCAAGTGTGACAGTTTGTCATTGGAAGTCCACAAAAATCTTGCATGATGACAAGATCCAGATAAATGGAATTGCAAAGTCTCACATCACTCGAAAAAATAAAAAAATACATAAGTTATAAGTGGAGTTTTTATTCCTAAATAATATCACACATTTTGATCTAATTCCAGGAATAATTTATAAAAACTCTGACACAAAGCTGACAATATTATATAATGATACCAGATGATTCTACACCATGACAAAGAACAATAACTCATCATATTACTTTAGAACACATATTGTCTTTGTAAGAACAGCCATGAACTCAAGTTGCGCATACAATTTCAAGCAAAGAGGGGTGCACCAAATCAGAGATACAAGCCATTAGCTTAAAGAGAAGCAGTTACCTCTTTTGCCAAATCTTTTTTGAATTAACGAGATAAATCCATTAGCATGCGACCGAGCAATTCCTCAGTTCGACGTTAAATATCGCATATTTTTCCAAGCGTTCCCAAGCCAATCTTCTCTTCTCTTCTGCTAGACTTGAACTCGAGTCTTCCTCTTTGAGCTTGCACTGACAGGCCAATGCGAGCTCCTCGTCCATCTGGCAAAACATTTGCCTCACGTTTAGAGTCAGATTGAGCACGGCTTGGTTCCAGTGAGTTTGAGTGTTCTTCTCTAGAGACGAGAAAACTAGAGGAAAAATCGTCTGCTTGTTTCGCTCGATAAGATCAATGACATGCTCGTTGTTCCATAGCAAGTGAGCTCTTTCAGCCACCTGGATATGAAGATAACTATGTTATACAGTACCATTTGAACAACGGTAATGTTAAACTTACTTTTTTATCATAACCTCTTATTATACATAATTACGTGTCGGACTATTATTGATTTAATTAAAATACATTTAATATATTATAATTAAAATTATTATTTATAATATTTATTATAAAAATCACAGTCTAACACCTCAACATATATAATAAGAAGGTATGCTAAGAAGGTAAACCTAACATTACTCTTTGAATAAATTGAGCCAAGATAAAAAAAATCATGGGACATATAATACTTACTTGGTGATGAAAACTACTGAGACAACATCCAATTCTTCGAAAAAGAGGAACCATGATCTTCTGAAACTCAACCATGGCGGTCATTTCCAAAATCTCTTCTACTTCACTTAAAAACATAAGCTCCTTTTGGCTATTAGTTATCGGCCAGTGCTTGAGCAAGCCCTCCATAACAATACTGGCCAATTTTGAATCTTTATCCACGAATTGCACAACGCAGTAAGTTAATTGCTGGTGATAGATACCGACCGATTTTGGTTTGTGTAGAGGGATTAGAACCCTCAAGAGAAGAACCTTATGTTCCTCTTTTAAGGGCATGGCGAAACCCGTAATAATGCTACCTAGGATCTCCAAAAGTTCAGAAATCCCATTATGACTTTCCGTCTCGAAAATGAAATTATACATAATGTTGCTCACAACCTTCCTTATAAAATGCCGATGAGCCATGAATTTGCCGTAGATTCGGTGCAAAATTGTTTTCACACATTCTCTTTCTCTTGGATCGTCCGAATCGAAGAGGTCGAGCAATCGTAGGATGAATGAATGGTCGAGATGTTTCTTTGCAGCCTTGGCATCAAGAGAAGTAGAACTAACAAACCTAAGAAGAAGATCATACACAACTTGTAGATGAAACCATGCTGGATCAAATATCGGTTCTTCGAAATCCATTTCTCTACCTCCACTCGAGTTATAGCGCGATTTAGGTGGAAAAACCCTAAAAAGATTCACCGAGCACATTCTACACATTGCTACGATTGCTGTTTCGTTGAATTTTGCTGATCCCGACGATACAAACTCGATGACATCCATCAACATTTGACGTCTAACATCAATCTTGTTAGAATCATCGAAATCCAAAGCTTCACAGCAATTGTTTAACTTACTTATGAATAAATTCTGCTTTTGTATGTTAGGAACTTCTTTGAAAGAGAGATGAGGATCAATGGCCTCCATTCCAGACATAATGCTCGATGGGAACACCACAGAGGATACCCTTTTTACGACACTCAGTTTGCTCGAGAGGGCATTTCCAACATTCGTGCATTGAAACACATTGCTCAAACTCGAAGAGTTATTGGCAGCATCATTTCCAGCTGAATCTGTTGAATCTAATTTTGACAACTTTTTTGGAAGTTTGCTTAGAATTTGCTTAAGCATTATGGATTGTAATACCTGAGTCAACACCAGTTAAATTAAATCAGTACAGTATAGAAAATTGCCTAGAACAAAAGTGTTATGAAATATCAGCCTATTTTAAAGATCCGACGATGAAGCTAAGAGAGGAAAAGAACATGAACACTTTGTAGACAAAGAAAATTCCAATAATCGTCAAAAACACATTTCATTTTGAATAGATAATTCTCTGAGGAAGGAGCTTCATTTAGCTTTTTTACCATCAATTAGAAGCCGTCTGATGACACTAAATTCAATCCACGACAAGATGTGAAATCACTACATAAAACCATAAATTGGCTTTATCTAACCGGAGTTTCATCAATTTTCAACCAGAGAAGCAAACTAGAAGCATCAGCAAATCAATTTCATCGCTAACTTGACCATCTAAGAACAAAAACCAATCATTTTCATGAAGTAATGAAGAAGACAGGCGAGAATTGAAATATAGCACTCAAAACTTGTAAACCTCCCCAGATCTGAATGAAACATTCCCAAATCACCTTCAGCATATCACAAGAATAAAAGCAAAACCCAGTACTTACTTACAGAGCAACAAAATCCAAGCAACTAAGAAATCGATAGGTATAAATTTCACAATGTTGATTTTTCACAGTCATGAAACCAGTAGGTGCAAAGATCTACGCACAAAAGCTCCACACAAATCACTAACCCAAAAGCCACAGAGAGAGAGAGAGAGAGAGAGAGAGAAACCTGGAAGCTGTTCCTAGATTGTATGAGAATTGCAGTGTTGGAGTGAGAAAGGAGTTGGGTTTGCTACAATGGCGGAAGAAGAAGGAAACGCAGAGTCGAAGAGCGGGTCGAAGTCAAACATGGAGGAAAACGCAGAAGGCGATTCTGAAAATGGGTTTCCTCGATCTGACCCAAAAATCTTTTTCTGTGTTAGACTGGACCTCAATGAATGCAAATTGAAAGAGCTCCTCGATTCAAGAGATGGAGCGGTGTGGCATTTTCTGCAAAGATGACCGTACCCACCATGATCAAAGAACACAACACCCTTGACACTACTATTATTACAATGATCAAGTCTGAAGAAAATTTGAACAAAAATTTCTCCTTTTCTCTTTTTTTAAGAATACCAAAAACAAAAGAGAAACAAATGGGTCCCCCGCACTTGGAAATTTTTACAAGTTTAATTGGATAAAAATTCAATTTTTTTTAAATTTATTTTTAGATAAATTAAAAAAAAGAACAGACGTGGTAATATATGCTGTGATTAACTAGACCACAATAAAATTTAATATATATGTATATATATAAGTAATTCTACGTTTTCCTTTATATGTTTAAATTAATGTAATAAAATTATTTCTATTATATGCATTGCATCGATGATTATTTAATAAATCAATGTATATTTGTATCACGATTAAAAAACCGATCATCTATCTGATAATGTCTGGAATTAATCGTGTGACTGAACAAAGAACAACTTACTTGTAATACTTAGATGATATTCATAAAAAGTAAATCGAGAATCACAATTTCAATGCATCTTGTCAGGCATAAAGACAAACATTCTTTTCTCATTATCAAATCGACAAAACTATTTCTTATGGTAGAATCATAGTAGAACATTCAATGCCAATTGGAACAAGATTGAACATACGATTTGAATCAATTTACAGAGCTCCACTCGAATTAGTCACAGAGAAAAAAAAACATTTTGTGGAGACCTAGAATGGAGTTTTCTATTTTCCACTTGAAACAAACTAAGAGAAGCATAATTAGAAGAAGTAAGATCATACATAATTATGGAAAGTCTGGCTTTGAACATCAAACATTTTTGGTCGGAAACTGACCCGAAAGTCGAAAATTGTTGCTCCCTTTTGGCCTCCACTTTGTTCTTGCTCGCACTATCTCCAAGCCGTTCTCGAGCCTTAGCAAATGGTGGCACTCTATTTCGTCTCGATTTGTCAAGCTATCGGAGCCAGAAGTAATCTTTGAAGTGAGGGATTGGAGCACACTGTCTCTTCCACACTCCCTTCTATACTCCATAGTCATGCTTGAAAGCTCGTGGCTTTCCAAGATGGATAATGGAGCACTCTGCAAATAACCATAATTTTATTTGGTCAATTATGAGATGAAATTAGCATACTGTCTTATTATGATGATTAACGATTATAGTATAGCATGGTAAATGTCATTTTCTCTCGAATCTGCATCACGGTATAAGTGCAGTTAAAAGTAAATATCAGGCAGACCATATTTGTATGTTACTAATGAAGGAACAAAAATTATGCTGGCATGTGGACTCCACCTCGAGGATCCAACCTATGTATTTTACATTGTTGACATGCTGATTGACATCCAAGTCACTCCATTTAGGCTACAAAATAGAAAATTTTATAGAATGAGAAGCAGAATTTAATGATGTAAGAAAATCAAAACTTTGAGAAATATGTTTGTGTTTAGACAAAATACAGAAAAAAACATTATGTTCCAGAAACTTTTAAAATGATTGGTGAAAGTATGTTACGAGGATATTATAAAGGCGGCGAGCAAGAATAATAAAGATTTAATAAAAAAAAGCTAATCCTGTTCGTTTTAGTTTGTCGCTAAATGTGGGGAAAATAAGGAGACAGTTTTGGTATGAAATTTACCCAAACTGAATTAACCGAAAAATGACTTACGGTTAAACTGCCACGAACATAATCAGCTGTGTTGTCATCGAGTTTTGGAAGCTTTTTCCCATCTTCTTCGACAACAGGATCAGAATTCAAAAAATAAGACTCTATTTCCAGCCGGACTTCATCAGGAATTTTTGATAATTTTCTTGTTTCTTTATTCATCATCACCCAAACACTATTTGCCACCATAAACAAAATCAACAGTACAAAAATCCAATTAAGAATCCCTGCCATACATTGTTCATAGTAACGTAAAGCATATCAGCTTAATTTAAGACTCTTCAACACCCATAAGCCACATTAAATTTATTGGGTGTGCCTACTCTCAGAAAATGTGGTGATTCGAACAGCAGAAAATTACAAGTGAGAAGGGGAACAAATACCTGGAGGCCCTTGTTAGAATTTCACCAGTGATGCTATCACGGACAAGCCAATCACGCCTCATACCATTTTTCCCAGAAGCGCATACCCAAGTGTCTACTTGGACAACATCCCCCCTATAACATATTTTTCATCAATCTACCATATTGCTCAAAAAGTAGAAAACAAGCCTTACTCAATAGAACAACTTCATGGAAATTTCCCATTCTAAATAAGTAGAAATATTAAACATATTATGTTTTTGTAAAATTCTGCCACTAAAGAAGCTTTTTGAGTGAAAACAAAAAGGTGACAAGATGACCAGCTTAAATATCCAACAAAACTTCAGGTCATAGCATTATCAACACATCAAAGTTCATAGGATTATCGACGGACATTTTTGCACTCAGTTTTCATTTATTGAGCATTCTCTTTGCTTTCATTTTCGAATTTTTCCAATATACTCTCTTGTTCTTTATCATCCTAGTCGAGAGTGAGAGACTAGACCAGAAAAAATTCACAAGTAAAAGGTAAGAAGGGGTTCAATAACAAAAATTTAATTCTAGAGTGTCTTTTGATAATGTTCTAAATTTCGAAGTATTAATTGATATAATTAAAAAGTTAAGATATCAATGATAAACCACCCTTGCCTACAACGTACCTAGGGATAGTTAGTACTCCAGGCCAACTTCATATAAAGAGAGATAATATGTTCAAGGGCTTTCCGGAATTAAAATAAAAGGACTAAAGCAAGATGAACATATGTTACATTGAGATGACAACATTCGACCTAAACTTCAAAGAAGATGCCTTGGAGTTTCAACATATATACCACAAACAGACAATGGAAGACTCGATTTCAAACTGCTCAAAAAAGGGTGGGGTAGCAGAAAACAGATGTAACTTACCAAGTAGGATAACGATCAACCACCACCTGCATCCGTGTAACTACCCATATCAGATTCTTTTTGCACATTTCTGGTGTCGAACCAAATCCATCACCAAGAAGCCCTGCACTTTTAACTTGATTGAGGGCAGATTCCTGCAACCAAAAACCAAAAATGACGGGAAATTGAAACTAAGCAAACTGTTCAAAGGTGCCATATTTTCAATGTACTACAAACTAAAGATAACAGAACACTTTTTATCCAATGAAATTTCTACTTTTCAACTTCATCACACCTGCAAATGGTTCATTAGCGTTTCGATAGAAGCTGTTCGATCAGCTCCAATTTCATAGGATCTAATTGAAAAATTCTGCCTAAACATAAGGCCATCCTGTACAAATCTCCCAAGGCCAAATGGGTCCATATGCAAGTCAGATCGTTTTGTTTTCCAATCAAGCATCATCCATTGCTTCTCAGCTGCTAAGAACATGGTTGTGATAGCAGCAAGAAGCATACTCCAATCAGGTAATTGATTACTGAAAGTCCTTGCAGGAGGCGATGATGTCTCATCATCTGCAATTTTGAGGCCTTCAATTGATGTTTTTAGACCAACAGACCTACCATTGATTTTTGGTGAGGTNAAAAAAAAAAAAAAAAAAGCTAAAAACACAAAGTATCCGGAATGCGAAGCAAAAATCAAAGCAGATCTAAAATCAGGACATGCGGTCACAAAAAAAGAGAGTATAAGGTTGAATTCAAAATTTCGAAATCTCGTACGATAACCGAAAACAGGAGAAACATGCAAAATATATTCACAATTACATTTTCGGCATTAATCCACAAAGTTCAGAACACCCTCCATTTTCCGGGAAAACAAAGTAACAGAGTTAATCTCCTTTTTTCTTAACCGCGCATAACACTTCTCACAAAACAAACAACACTGCAAGATCAGGCAAGAAAAAAAAACCAGAGAAATGTTCCCTCACCTTAAGCCAAACTGTGAGAAGAAGACCTGAATTCCGCAATCAGAAACAGAAATCGAAGAATTAAAAGAAGTCTATTCAATAGATCTTCTCCTTCGTTGGCAATAGGGTAAGAATCAATCTCCCTGGCTCTGGTTCACTCCAAGCCAGCAATGGAGTCCACTTTTTCGCCGTATTTATAGAAGCAGTGGCCACCTGGAGGAACTGATGTGACCGTTTTGCCCTTCCTTTCCTCCCACGTGGCTCATAAATACTTTTCCATCAAACAAATAATAATTAATTATTAATTTATGAATTAAACTTAATCCATTAGACTCTTTTGGCCAAAACCTAGAGTTGAAAAGTCAACGAAAGTGATGAGCTGGATGACACGTGTCGAATAAATGGCGCTCGTTCAGTTCGGTAGGCCATGAAAACTTATGGTTTACCGAATTTCAGTTGTCACGTTATTAAATTTAGTCCAATATTTTATTAAATATGGAAGAAAAGTAGCATCTTCTCGTGTGAAAATACCAAAATAACCTGACTAACTTTCTCAATAGCAGTAGAAGAACCAAAAGAGTGCTATTTATCTTGATTAACTAAGGTCAATGGTTGGAAATTACACAAAATTTTGATAAAATTAGCAATATCATAAATCCCTCTAACTTAGGGGACCAATCTAGAGATTCCTTTGCAAATATAGCCATAAGCCGGTGCCTAAACACGAATCACGCACGGTGAGAAAAATTCAATATGCGTGTTGGAGTCTCGAAACTTGAACTCTATTCGGACTTCCGAGTAGACAAAATTAGGGATGTTATGTAAAAATAAAAAATAAAACTAAGGTAGAATGTAATTTAGCCATGAATACATGCTTCGATACAATTCGCCGAATATCTTTCATTTTTTTTGCTTGTAGTAGCTATTTTAATTTATCTTGGTCGCGTTGGCTCTGCGTATTCGGTATCACAAGGTAGAAGACAATCCAATTAAGGCGTACTTTCAAAATCTAGAACGAAATTGAGTTGTGTGCGTGGAATCGAGTTAACAAGTCAGTTGGAAACGTAACATATTTGACAAATTTTATCGTAGTCTAGAATGGTTGTGTCAGTGACTACGATCTAAATGGTCGATTTGCTAAAAAAATTGATTTCAAAGTATTTATCCATTTCCGATCTAAGACTTCCACAAAGTTAACACCCTAAAATTTCATAACGTTAATAAAACTGTCAAATTTAGAGCAGCGCCATATTTACCTCCTATACTTGACTCGGACAAAAACTAAGCGATAGTAATTAATCGTCAAAATTAGAAATTAACGGTCAAGTTATTGCAAAATTTACATTTGGTTGATTAATAAGAAATTTACATTAATCTAATTTGTAATTTTTGGACAAATTGAAATACAAATAAAGGATCTTACCTACGCATTCTTTCTTCTTATTGTACCCAAAAGGCGAAATCTATTGCTCCCAAGGCCCTCACACTCCGGCCTGACAGTTTGCGAAGAGGTTAAATCACGGTGACTCAGCAGCCCAAAGATAAGAGACTTTTACCTGATATCCCAAGGAGCTACCCCAATATTGGGGGTAACAACTCTCACACTAGGACAACACATACGTCGAACCTAAGCTCTTGTATCTAACCTACCATCTCTAAGTCAACTGAGCTATGCCCGTGCGGGCCATTCTTTCTTCTTCTTTCTCCAAAGCAAATGATCCCCCAATTTTCTCCCTTTAAGTCAAAATCGCTCGCGAGAAAAAAACGAAGAAGATGAGCTACAAATATTATGTTTACTCTTGGACCGTTTAGAATAATATTATGTTTGCTCTGTATTTTGTTATCATAGTTTCGCCGTGAATTCTCTCACCTTCTCGTATTTTCTTTTACTTTTAAAAAACTTCTAATGTAAATCTAGTGTTGCTTCATATGATTTGTGTTCCAATTCATAGTTTCGACCACTAATTTTATTTTAAATTTGATAATCAGACACACTAATTCATTTAATATTTAATATTTGCTTCATATGAAATATATGGTTTGCGAAGAGGATATTAATGAACATAGTTTGGGGGACTTATAGACAAGTGTAACAAGGGTTAGATCATGTGGTGGATATGGCAAGGAAAAACGTGTGATATTAATTCACGACCCCCATTCTACTATAATATTTCATGTAGTATTCACTCGTGTCAAATTAAATTTTAGCCAACAATCGTACGTTAATCTCAAGAATAAGCTATAGTGTCTCGCCAAACAAAAATCAAAACAAAATGTAAGGTCTTCGATGGACGTAGAACATATTATCGACGTCAAAATAAAATCTAAGCTCATAAGTTGCACTCGCCAACTTTTGTTTCAATTGCACAAGTGGTATTACTCGATAAGATGTATTTGATCAAGTATGCTGCAGACAAATGCACAATTAGAAATAAGAAAATGACATATATACGTGCTCGAATTAAATCATAGACAACTAAAGGAGACTCAATTATAAAATAAATAAAAGATTAACAACAATTTTAATATCTAATCAATATTGTCTTCGTCGTAACTTCAAATTTTTTTATTAAGATAATGTTATGTTTATCTTCTTAACATAGCATCTGACCTGTCAAACGATGATTAATTCAATAATATTATAAATAATTATTTTAATTATAATACATTAAACTAGACTAATTACATCTCAACACGTGAACTTCTACAATAAGAAAATATACTAAAAATGTAAACTTAGCATTACTCATTTTAATATCAGACTCTAAAAGTCCAATCTTGAGCGTCAAAATTTTGACTCAATACAAAAACTTTTAAAATCAAATAAAATATGAGTGAAAAATATAGAAAAACAATTGTAGATCATCGCAACCAGTAAATCATAGATAAAGTTTTTTTATTTGATCGTAGATTCAACAACAAGATCTCGTATCATTCTTCTTTCCAATAATTTTCGAACAATACGACTCCAAACCTCGAATCAAATCATTACTTATCACTAATGGAAAAGCACAAAAAAATTTCACATAATGCTTATTTGTTATCCATTGCATATATTATATATTTCGAGTGAATCAACCAAAGGACAAGCTTACCACGAGAAGGTTGAACATCGGCTTCATAATCTCCAGCCATTCAAACTTCGAGTTCAGCCTCTGCTCCTAAAGGTTCAAACACAGCTTCCACTTCTCTTTCGTCGACTTCTTCTATGCTTGACGGGTTCCACTTGGGATTCTGAAATTGACAATCTCATCACACAACAAAATTTAACAGAATGGGCTCATCTATGTTTCACGATTTATCTTTTCTATTCACTAAATTCTATTGAAAAGATGTAGAAATATAAATGCAAAAAATAAACTAGTTATCGGACTTTGAGGGGGAAGTGTCATATCATAGATAATGCTAGATTTTTCTTTTTAGTATATTATCTTATTATATATGTTGACGTATCGAGCTAATTAATACAAATATTACACATAATTATTATAATTATAATACATTAAATGTATTTTAACTAAAACAATTATAGTCTAATACGTCAGTATGCATAATAAGAGAGTATGATAAAAAAATAAACTTACCATTATTCATCATATCATATAAATTTGAAAATTGAGCCTCCACATATTTCTCTATTCCTAGTAGTTTATACTTATCAAATAACAGAAGTGAGAGACCTGATCCTTGTCCACCAAACAAGCCCGAACACCTTCACCAAAATCACCCCTTAGAGAAGACCTTAGAGCAATGCGGTATTCAGCTCTCATAGCACCAGCGAGCTAAATTAGAAAAAAAAATGTACTTCAGAGGATGGTTGCTAAGAAATGAGGGAAAAGATTCTTAAAAAGAGAGAGACCCAAACTCACCGTCGATAATTCACCGTCATTCTTTCCGTTTGCAGATGCCACATGTGCAAAATGCTTTTGTGTCAAAGTAAGCGAAAAAGGAGCTCCTTTTCCTATTCCTTGAAGAGCCTCATCCGCCCATTCCACCACTGCATAAACAGTTACATAAAAAGATCTAAAAAAGGGAAGCATATTTTCATCCATAAGTCGTGTAACAAAATGCAACATCAGAGATTAGAAATATACCAGTAGAGTCGGCACTGAGCTGATGCTTCTTAAGCTCATCAACTGTCTCCTTAATAGACTTATTTGAGCCAAAGGCAGAACTGATTTGAGGTAAAAGATGTTTTAATGGGGTCTGACACTCGGCCTCCTTACTGTACTTTTCAAGCAGCACTTTAGTGTCCTGGTGAGGGTCGTCCGAACTAACAAAGAAATCATTATATCAACAAGCTATTATCATGGACCAAACTGAATGACAATTTAGATTTTTTATCTTGTGAACATAATTTATGAGAAAGCTGTAAAATCAAAAGAAACTTCAAAGAGCCATTTTCTAGGCTTGGGATGCCATGCGGAGTGTAACATACAAATTAGCTGCCAAGAAGTCCTCTTTCAGTGATTCTAAGCTCCCAGATGGCACAAAATGTGTTCCAAGGCGTACATAGAGTGCATCATAAGGAGTAGATATCCTTTTGCCAGTAATTCCAATATATGCACCTGCATTTGTACAAAGCGAAAGTTAAAGGTAACATGGAAATGCTATGGAATGAAGCAGGATGATCAATGATCAACTAGACAGTACATAATCCAATATTGTGATAATTAATAGCGAAGACCATGGAACTCAATTCTGACTGACAGAGCATAGGCCAAGTCGCACAAAGAAAAGTTATTACATACCATATGCTCCAGCTCCTGGAGTTTGTGCTGCTATATGTGCAAACCCAACATCTGGAAATAAGCCAATTGCATTTTCTGGCATGGCAAGACACGTCTTCTGGAATTTGCATAAAAAATAAGTGTATATGAGTAATAAGCTGATTTTTGATAAAAAAAAGTTGCCAATATCATTGATGAAACAAAATTATTTTATATTTTAAAAATTAAACCTCAGTGATGACCCTATAGCGACCGTGACCAGATAAGCCAATTCCAAAGCCCATAGTTATGCCATCCATTAAAGACACGTATGGCTTCTTGTATTCAGATATTTTACATATCAGCGAATATTCAGCAGTAAATACCTGACAAATAAGCAAAGGCATGTTAACTTCCACAAAGAGATCCCATTTTTCGTCTGATCACAAATATGAGTCTGACCCATCTCTGTTTCAGTTGAGCAAACACCAAACAAAAACAAGACAATAAAAGAGATGCAGCTATTCGTAAGAAGAAAAAGGGAAACAATGAAAATTCCCCAAATAACGATACTTTTATAATTATGAATGTGATCAGTAATTGAATCATATTGTTTCACTGTGTATTTTCTATCTTATAATAAAAATAGAAATGCAGCCCACCATTAACACCATAAGAGGCCTAATTTAATACTAATCCAGGTCAATACATTTAAGAGTAAGTAGCTAAGTCATTTAGAGCTAAAACAGTTCTAATCTATAATTCAAAATCAAAAGAAAGATGACTGGCAAACTCCTTTAGAGTTAAATGTACAAGCATATATGGAAGCGCACAAACGTAGTAATGAAGATTATTTATGGCATCCAAACCTAAGGTACAAATTTACTATCCTCCCTGCTCTCGTACATGTAGCACAGACTGTCCTATAAAAATAGTAAATAGCTAATGCAGACAATGAGATAGATCCCGCATTCATTTTGGTAAGTCAAATCTTACAAAAGTTCTCTCAATAACATGTTGAGTAAAAAACTAACGAGACCTCAATCATATCTGAGAGTTCATTTTTGGTACTTATCTGCTTCACATCACCACCTGCATATAAACTAATACTCGAGTCAACAATTAGACAAAAATTCTTATAATGAATTTTCTTTTCATCTCTGCTCTTTTAAAACACGACATCCGCATTAAGAAGCCAAACTCTAACACTGTAACAACATATATCATTGATGTGAAAAGGAAATTTAAGGGAAAGGCAACCAGGAATTGCAAGTAAAAAAACAAGAAACAACACAATCAAATCAAACAGCCACTTTGGTAAATGAACCCTTGTATCGATAGAACAAGGTCTTAATAAAACCTTTTGCACAAGAGGTGTGTTTTTGTCCTTTCGAATTTCCGCAACTACCCCCTTAATATCCATTCCTGCATTGGCAACGAATAGTTACCCTAAAAACTTAATAAAAGATTTACTCCACCACCCCAAACGTAACCCAAAAAAAATTTATTCAACCAAAATTTGGAATATAAATTAGTTCAATCCATCCATCCCTTGAAATCACCACTAACTTTTTATTTTTTTACTCTTTAATTTTTCTATTAATTACCCGCACAGAAAGCACGAGGCGAGCTGCTAGAAACAAGAACACATTTGACCCTCGAATCTTCCTCCCACTCATCAAGATAACTTTTGTATTTCACATCCATATCTGCAAGATAAAACTTCAATAAGAAAGTTTCACTGAGTCTCGCCATATTCAATTCACAAGTCATTCAACTATACACATCGTGCATCAGAACACAAGAGAACCGAGGTATATTTTTTTTCACGTCCTAAACATCATAAGAACGTGGAGTCAACGAATTTGGCAAATCACATCATAATTGAAACTGATGTCAGTAATCCACAAATAAAAATCTCCCCAAAAACTGCATAAATAAAAACAAAACCAAATCCTTCCGTCCATCGTGCACAATTAAATCAAGATAGATTCAAATCGGAAACACAAACATAAAGGCACAAAAAAAACACAGAACCTAAATTCATAGCATTGAGAGCTTTGGGGCGATCGAGAGTGATAACTGCAAGGCCGTTGGGATAAACGGCACCCTTGACGAACTCCTCGGCAGTAGCCATAATTGCGAAGGATCGTAAGGCCGGGGAGAAATTGAGGGAGTCGATCGAACGAAGGGTGACAAAGGGAAGAAACAGAGAATTAGTAGAGGCGATTTGATGTGAAATTGCGAAGCTCCAGCAGCTCTGAGTAAGCTTTGCATGCTCTGCTTGAGCCCTCTTTAATGGCGAATAGCGCGAAGAACTTGACGACTGGGAAACGCTGGATACTGCAGTCTGCGTTTTACTTCCAACGGTAGAAATGATAACATTTGTGACGTTGACCGTTTTACCCTTTTGATTTAAAACAATTACAGAGTACAAAAATCTCAAATTACATAAAACATGGATTATCAACAAATCAAAATTAAAGGGATAACGTGAAATGGAAATTATATTAAAATAGGATATTTTCCTATATTAAAAAAATTATTAATTTCTAAAACAATACTAAAATTGAAAATGAACAAAATAAATTTTAACAGTTCCTTTTATTTATTTTAATTTAAAAAATTGTATTTGTTAAAATTATACTACAAATATAATTTAATTCGATTGATTTTGAATTTAAGATAGTATGGTCTTTTAATAATGAATATTATAGGGAGAAAAGGGGACACGTTGCACTTTAAAGAAACGTGAAGTGGCATGTCATGTCACGAATAATTGATGTATTATAATTCAATAAAAAACATAAAAAATAAAAAGACTTAAATTCAGAAATTGTCATATTACTATATCATTTTATTAGAGTAATAATAAATTTATCATTTTATTATACTTTTTATAATACAAGATGATGATGTATTAAATAATAATTAATATAATAAATATACGATACTATTAAATAATAATTGATTGTGATGAAAATAATTTGTTTATTGTGGCCATAAATTTCAAGCATCTTAGTAGATGTCCAATGCTACACTACCCTTATCGCAAAAAAAATCAATAGCTGGTTTTCATAAACAAAATAAGCTAAATTCATGCTCGAATTGATCATCGCTTCAACGGGTAGAAGAAGAAAATGGTGAATAACTATAAATATAATCAGAGTTCTTACTAACTTACGTCATCTTTAATGGCTTCTCCTTGTGAAAGAATCAATAGTCTGCGACTGCAATTATCCTAAGCCAGAGAAGCTTCTCCCTGGAGTCAGGAGAGTTATAGTGTGTGAAAAGAGGGATGAAGATATAAGGAGACGAGGTTAATCATTGAAAAAATGAAGCTATGACGATTAGGGTGCCATACCCTGATTCAAGAAGAGCATTATATTTCACTACAGAATCCATTCCGAGGTTTCTTGCGGGAGATGAGATCTGAAAAGGAATCAACCAACTGTCCTGCCAAGCTTCGAGGATCATCGATGAGGGTTTGAATAAAAGTGATAAATACTATCCGTTCTTGCTCTGACGATCTTAAGCTAAACCAGGTTAGCAATTTCAGCCTGAACTCCTGTCTAATGTGACCCTCGCATTCCAGCCGTCTGATTATCTTCACACAATACTCAAAGTTCTCGTCAAAGAAGAGTGAGCCATTTGATTTTTGGATCAGAGAGCCATTGATTAGAGTACTGTCACAGTCTTGCATCTCTTCCAGTGTGCTGGCTGTTCTTTTCTTGTTCTTTTTAACACGGGAATCAATGGCTGGGACTTCTCTGGGTGGTCCAAAGGTGCAAGTTTTGGAGCCACTGCTGGCGTTTGACATTTTTGAACTATGCTTCTCTGGGTCAGTGGACACCTCATCGTCATCTACCTCTAAAGCCTGGAGCAAAGTGCATCGATTATCTTCATCCCTAGAAGACTCAAATGGAGGTGTAAATTCTTCGTTTAAATCAGGCACTGAAACGACATTTAAATCCAGCTCTCGAGAAACAGAGGCGACTTGTTGTTTTTCCCCTTCTGGCTTGACCACTTTGGAGACTCCATTTTCACAGCACTTGCCCCCATCAATCAAGACTTTCTCTTTAGCCCAAGCATTATGCAGAATCTTTCCAAGATCTCGAACTTTGAACTCGACAGAAGAAGTAACTGTTGGAGTACAATGTGGCCCTCTCTTGCCAGAAGAAATTCCTTCAGTAGAGGGATATATTTTCCTACAATTCAGAGGGGCTGTTGACTTGGGAGTGTTTTTAATGATCTCTGCACTTCGAGTAAAACACTTAGCCTCTGAGTAACCCAAGTCACCTTCATCTGTATATGACAAAATCCTAAAGGTATATTCAGTGCACGGCAATAAGTAGGATATTAAAATCCTTCTCTGTGTTCTTGGAAATACAATAACAGGGTCACCCTCTTTTGTATTCGTCTTTTCTCTAGCATTGTTGTACCAAAGCTTGTAGCCTTTAATTTCATTGGAGAATGTACCAGAAGGTTCAATTAAAATGATGACAATAGAGGAAGATGTTATCTCTTCAAACAGAAACTTGCAAGCAGCTGGAAGTGAATAATCTGCCAGCGTAAAAAAAAAAAATATAAGTTGCTTTAAGACAACATACCAGAGAAAATATGCAATTAAAAGGAATTCAACCTTTGCTTCTTGGATTCACATTTGAAAGAGAAGTTAAAAATTTGTCTGCCTTTTCAATTGCAAGAGTGCAGAGTTTCTGCACTTCCCCTGCAATAGGGAGTCTGCTGACAATACCACGAGCCATTTTAACAGAATTTCCATTCACTGGGCCAACTTCAGCTTCGAGTTTAGCCTTGGCGTCTTTTATAACCTCTTGAAGTTCTTCAAACTTTGAGGTTCCATCAAGGAGCCTATAACTCAAATATATTCGNATATATATATATATATATATATATATATATATACCAGAAAATACCAACAATTAAACGGTGGAGCACTAGTGCTTTCCTCCCAACCTCTTCTAAAATTTTGGAATGATTATGAAGGAATTTAGAGGTTGCCAAGTCAATGATAATCAGGTTAGTTTTTGGTATTTGAATAAACTAACTGAAAATATGCGTAAAATCAGGAAAAATTAATAGGTGAAGACTATTCGAGCCATGTTAAATCTGGTCCAAATTAGACTTCTTCCAAACTACATACGAAAAAAAGGAAGTATCAACATTGAAGGCGATAGAGAAAGTAAAACAATACTGACCCAAGTATCCCAGAAACTTTACCACAAGAAGCGCAACTGTAACTTCCATCAAGCTGCATCAGATGCCCAAAATCAACAACTCCCACTTTTTTATCCTGAAGAGCACATTCTATGTGACAACATAACCCACAGGAGTCTCCTCGATCAGCTTCAGTTGAGCATTCCAGCCAAAGGGTAGGGTCCTTGTTGTCATCAAATAAGTGACAGATGCAGCAAGAGCACCTCTTACAAAATGTATCTTCTGTAGACAAAACAGCTCTACAAGCAGAGTTTTTACAGATCCATGAGCTTGGATATCCAAAATCTGGAGACTGGTCGGTAACTGCATGAAGTCGAGAAGGATTTTCTGACTTCCTGTGTTGCTTTCTAGAAGAAGGCTGACAGAGGGTACTAGGTAAAAATAAATTTGATTCTTCCTTCTTAGTCAACTTGGGAGTCCGATGAAGATCTTGAACTTTGGTTTTCAACGAGTCTAAATTTTTCATCTCAGAACAAGTTTGGAGAAATTCAATTTTTTGACCAGATTTGAAAAACTCTTGAAGAAATTCTAGACTTTTTGAAGCATCATCAGCATGTCCACTTTTCTCTGGAGTGCTTTGTACACAAAAAGAAAGGCTTTGAGAGCCACAAGCTTGACAAAGATAAACCCATGTACACAGCAAGAACAATACTTTACCAATATAGCACCCAAGAAGCACTAAAAAAGAAGAAAATCAAAAGATAAATATTTAATGTGAGAGGGGCATAAGTAGAATCTAAGCAACATTATCACAACTACAATAATTGTTGCAAGTTCCATAATGAATTATCATTATATACAAGTCATCTTCTCTGACTATTCATTTTTTCATAAAATAAATGATTCTTTGATCGTAATTCAAAATACTTCAGAATGTCAGTGTCATTTTATGAGTTAAAAGTTAAGAAAAAAGACCTAGGAAATTTCATTAATTATAAATCAACCACCACGTCTGCAACATACTAATATGAGTAACAGATGAAAAGAAAATTTCATTAATCCATGTGACAAAATTTATTAAATTATCTTATCACAGAAAACTCATTCAATTTTACATGATGCAGAAAACTCTAAAAAGTTAACTTCTATCGCATCTACTCAAAATTGTAAGTCTATTCCCTTAGGGAGAATTCCTTTTATCACCTCTAATACTAGAGTTTGAAGTTTTAATGTTGAGCTAAACGATAGATTAAGGAAAATTTTTGCAAAAACCCTTCTGGGTTTCAACAGCAATCGCTCTGTACTTATTTTTCTTACCTTCATTCCCTTCCTTTACAATCAATTTCTTCCCTTAAATGAAACTATCCCGTGTCATTGTAGTTACCTTATCTTCTAGACCCGTTGCTCCTCTTCCACTATCTTACCTGCTTTGCATCTTCAGTGGTCCCCACCCTTTGGAAGCTTTTGGGCCTTTAGGAATACGCCTTCAATATTGGAGGTCTATCACAAAACACTTTTGATCTTTTGGAATATAGCATCTACCATCAACAATGTTTTTCGATAAAAAAATTAAAGTTCATATCGTCCATAACTTGGCTAGCAATTTAACTAATTTCATGAAACTAGTGCACAATGCTCTCATAAGATTTTTCCAAGAGTGGGGATAAGTTGTCGAAATCTGATTAGCATTATTTACAACCCGAGATTATGCATTCAAGGTCTAGGCTTTAACTATAGCCAACCCATGTATTATTTAGTAAATATATAAGGATCTCTTTGACAGCAACACTGATAAGACGAACCAAACTATTCCTTCTGAAAATTGAATGCTAATAGAAAATAGTGACACTGAGATTTAAATGGTATACTGATCAGGAAGAAACTACGTGTAGAAAATAGATTTACCAAATCAAATTACAATTAAATTTTGTAACTCAATTAACAATATTTAAAATATTGTAAAAAACACTAATATTGGATATGGATCAAATTTATCCCTACTAGAATTTGGGTCATACTAAATTTTAAGAACTTTCACCCTTACCTGAAGTCACCATAAGATATCCAAACAAATACTTCTCGAGCTACTCGAAAACAAATCCAAAACAATAAATTCTTACAATCTTCCTCTTCAAATATATTCATCAGGAAAGACTAGCCGAATCTCTAACAAAAATATGATTTTTTTCTACAAAGGGTACTACAAAAACTTTGGAGTGATCTAGTACTCTCAATACA
Source organism: Begonia fuchsioides (assembly GCA_003255005.1). Taxonomy (NCBI): domain Eukaryota; kingdom Viridiplantae; phylum Streptophyta; class Magnoliopsida; order Cucurbitales; family Begoniaceae; genus Begonia; species Begonia fuchsioides. The sequence goes on along the minus strand of QAOC01054093.1, from coordinate 382,059 downwards.
ATGTTTTATATTTTGATTGTGAAACTACAAGAATTTGTTTTTGGGTTATGCACAAAATATATTATAGAAGAAAAAACTAGACTTATAAGTCGTCACTAATTTTTACTCCAAGCGATATGGGATTTGACACCCAACTGATTTAATAGGAGATGCCACTTATATTGTTTGTAGAGTTTTCATGTTGCTCCAAGTATGATATTGTTTATATTGTTTGTAGAGTTTTCACGTTGCTCCAATTATGATATTGTTTATTTTGAGTTACAATTGACATGATTTTATTTTTGAACTATACAAAAAAACATTTTATAGGCTACAGAATGAAACTTGACTTATAAGCCTTTATCAATCTCTACTTATGACAAGATGTAAGATTCGACAACTTCTTTGGTTTGACAGGATGGGACACCACAATCTTTTCCCTTCGAGAGTCTAATGTCTTCGATGGTCACAATTTGGTCAGATGATGGTTCTATGCTATTTGTGCAGCAATTCCTATGAAAAATGTAAAGCATTACTCAGTATCTACATTGGTATCGATCGTCAGTGAGCTTTTTCACTATTTATCCTTAAGGTAGAAGAAAGGAAAGGTGGGACCAGCGATGTAAATATATATATCTCACAGTTACAATGCTTGATCGAAAATTCATAAATTGAGGACGGTGATCACTTGAAAACTAAGGGAAGATACAACTTTAACTACTCAAACGGGTGAAATTTTTCAATACATCATAATATTTGAGGGACTAATTACAAAGTTACAATGATGACCTGACTTACTCACATAGCAAGACTCGATACCTCCGTTTATGTTGGCTAATTACAAAGTTTGGATTTTTTAGATCATTACAAGTCAAATTTGGCTTAAAAAACATATTTACTAAAGAGAACGATGGAGGAAAAAAAATCCTGAATGAAAAATAAATTGCTGAAACAATACTCTTAAAGAAACCAGAAGCAGCGTCACAACGAATATCACGCCATTTTCATTCATCTTAAACATATACATTGTGTGAACTGATATCGAATACTGCCAAACTCTTCTTGAAAGACGAGAACATTCACGCTCTTCTTGAAAGACGAGAGAACATTCACGAAAAAAGATTGAAGAAGGAATAACGGAGTGGAGATAAAAAAAATTAAGGAACAAGTCAGATGAAAGAAAGAAAAAACGCGGACGAAGCGCAACGAGAACGGATCTGCGAGCAAGAGACAGCCAAAAACGAAAAACAAAAACGAGCAAAGAAAAAAGGAAGATGAAATGAATAATTCATAGGAAGTACCTTCGAAGAACAGCTACGAATTTAGGGATTCGACGACCTTAAGCTGAAGAAATCGCAATGAACGAAGATGAACTTGAGAGAGAGAGAGAGAGAGAGACTTCGTTGTTAGTTGGTTGCGACTGCGAGATTGAGGATTGTCCATCATAAAGCAGGCTCGGAAAAGTCGATGTAATTTATACTTCCTTCCTCAGCGCGTGTAAAACACGATCTTTTTTCTAACTATTTTGTTTTTATTAAATGCTTAGTTACAAAAATTATTTAATTTAATTTAATTTCATGGACTGTAAGTTTGAATATAATAAACAAAATTTATTAAAACAATATTTAAAAAATAATTAAATGCATTTTTACCCAAATTAATTAAATTAAAAACCTTAACTTAATTCGATAATAATTCATCTTGGTCAAATAAGATACGAGTGAACCTATGATTTGATGACAGCCGTCTGATAGAATCTCTATTCCAATTGCTACCAATCACAAAGGATAAGACTTTTGATTGGACCACATCAATGTTCTAGAATATCATCCCATCTCCTTTTGCAATTAAAACGTGCGTATAAAAATGATCCAACTAAAACACAAAAAAGTCAACTTCAAAATTTAAAACGTGGATTTCAAATCTATGTGCTTCCTTATATAATATATTTAATGGTGTAAAAAATAATAATTAAAAATAAAAACAAACTTGCATGCAAATTTTTAGATTGATAACTATTTTCTCGTACAACTACGTCGTAAAAAATATAAATAGAAATAACTGGTAGCGCTTTAATCGTACATAAATTATGTACTGAGTAAACTTTAAACTGAACACTATATTTATTGGCATCTTGTCACGAATAGCATACACGAACCCATACGAGTAGTTTTTATGAAAAAATTATCGATATGAATCTTCCATTCCGTTCCTAGCAAGCAAGGGCAAGTACCTTCTTATACGTAGCAAAAAATATGCAAATTACAAAATCGTATCTACCCACTTGGCGAGTTTTATCGTAATTTTCATGTGACAACTTTAACGAACTTCGTTAAACGATATTACATAATATATTGTTGATAGAATTATCATAGTAATCGCAAAGTGTTCATGTTTTTTGAAGTAACATAACATTTGATTTTTGTAAGTTTTAATTGTATCATTAATCGAATAAATTTTCAACACCATATGATATTACCACAGCATGTTACGTGTTTTTTATCTCAAAGAAACAATGTGGTCGATTGGCAACTTGGGGTTGGTGGTTTGGATTATTTAATTTTAAATTAATATTCTAAAATTTATGAATTTTACACATAATTATACGACAATCATGGAGTTTTCCATGCATAATTTAATTGGGTTCGTACGTTTTAACTCGAGAGAAATTATAGTTTATATGGGATATACATAATTAATCATTAATTATACGATAAACCATTATTTAATACTATACTTATGTTGACTATTATAAGTATTAGAATTCAAGGTTAACATCATTATTACCATTTAATATTATAATTCTCTGCATTATTCTATGTATAGATCGTTATTTAAATCACAAACTCAATTATTTTCATCATAAAAATTTGAATTTCATCGCGATTTATGCTATGAATATTTATTATAATAATTTATACAATTTTGTAGGTATTTTTTTGACATATTTTATGAAATTATGATGAGACGAAACATTTCTAGCACTATTTTTCTAGCATTATTTAGTTGAGTCTAAGTGTAGCCGTTCACATTTCGAATGTTTATCGAGCTTGAGTAGGCCGTTTCAATACAAGTTGCAAGCTTCGAGGCATCATTCGACTACAATAAATATTAAAATAATTATAAAGTTCAAAATGAATATTTTAAACTATAGCGAGACTCCGTACACATGTTTCGAGGCATCATTCGACCATAATAAGATCTAATTACATGAGTGAAGCTGCCAATGAAATTTTTAGCGATGCAATTGGTTTTCAGAAAATTAAGGATAAAACCTGATGAATTGGGTCAGTTCTTTGAAAAAAAAAAATTAGATTCAACAAGTTGGTTTTTGAAAAATTTTAGATTAATTTTGATATTGGTCCAAATTCAATTTTGTAAAATCTTAATCTTTAAGTTGATAAATAATTCAACTAAAATTTAATTATGTCTTATAATTATTTTTTAATTATGATTAGTGTGTACTAATTTGACGGTTCGATTGATTTGATTGCGACCTTTCTTTGGAATGTATTGTGGCCTAATTTGTTTATTTTAACATTTAAATCAATTAAGAATTGAATTTAGATTTTCAACATTATTTTCAAATTTATGATTTTTTTTTTGTGAATAAAATTGATTGATTGATTAGTTTAACTGAAATTATTTGTAATTTGATCATTTTAATTTACAAATACGACGACGGTGAGAAATCCGATCGCCGATGATGAGAAGAGCAAGGGTTTGGGCTCTCACAGGAAGGGTTTCTGTGGAGCTCTTTTCCATCCATGGTGGCTGTTTCCCTGTTGAGGTCTGGGGAAGAATCTATTGAGCTCGGAGATGTCTCATCTTCCTCCAGTTTTTTTGAGTCTGCTGAGGTAGTCTTCAGTCTCGTACTAATCTTAAATCTTGGATTTTTGTTTATTCTGAAACTTGAATTGGGAGCTTTGGAATTGATCCCTGCCTCTGTTGCTTTAAATAGGGTTTTTGAATTTTGAGGGGGTAACTTCATGTTCTTAGTGTAAAACTTTACGGTTTGGAGTATGGAATTTCAGTTCGATTGTGAATGGTTTCGATCTTTTGGATTGACATTGGATTCTGTTTCAAGTTGCCATACTTTTTCTCAGTGTTTATTTGTTTTGATTGAAAATCTTAGTCTGTAAGTGATCGTGGAGCAACTGAAATTCGATATACCTATCTATTCCTTTGCTCGTAAATTTTGATAGCTGCCTAGTGGGAAAGAAATTGGGACTCAGGAGATGTGTTAGAAAAAAAAGGTGATTTTTTCATGACTTTTTCCCTCTGATTCAAAAACTGTTTTTGAAACCACTTTTTTAACTGTTGTGTAGTTCGTTTCCAAGTATTTCTTTCCGAAATAGTGAATCAAATCCATTGATTTCAGCTGTGTTTCTTAGTTTCTTTTTTTTGTGAACAATACACAAGCAAACCTCAATTAGGTCCTTTTTTTTCAGAAAAGAACGTACTTGGAAGGTTGGTTTCTTTTTTTCTTCTATTAAATTTATGTATTAAGTTCATAACAAACCTAGTAACGGAAGATTGTTGGTGAAAGTATTCTTATGTTGTCAATTTGTTTTTTTTGCCTTGTCAAATTATAAAGGAAACTCTTTTGCACACAAAAAGAATTGGACATGTTGAGTTTACTAGTAGGATTTCAGAGGCTACAATACCAAGAATTTTAGAGGTTCCTAATGTATCTGAAAAGGCAGAAGAGGCTGTTATGGCTAGTACCAGTCAGCATGAAGGTAGTCTTCTTTTCTTTACTTCGTAAGAACCATTGAGTTTGAAGTTGTTTAGTTAGAACCATTACAGCTTTAGATTATGGATCAAATAGTTCTGGTATAATCATGGATCTGTGTTTCTAATTCTTGACATTTTTTGTTATTAAGAAATTCTGGTGCTGAGGCTGCTGTAGGAGTCTGTAGTTGAAGGTGAAGACAATCCTTGCACGGACCGGGGCTCCTCAGGTATGATACTAAAACTTCTTTGATGTTTTTAATCTTCATTATCTGCCTCTTCATTCTGCTTTTATGTATTTTTTATCCTCTTAACTTGTAAAATCAGTAAGCTTTAAATTTGGTTTAAAGTTTTGTAATTTCTTTTTTGTTCTACTTTGGGTACATTTTGTGAAGATGGTTCTTTGATTCACTTTTTCATGAAAATATTATTTCTGTATCCCATTCTCTCTCTCCATCCATCCCTCCTTTTCCCCTTTATTGCCAGGCTTTTATCAGTATGTATTGTTTCACTTTTTTTTCTTTACTGAAACTGGACAAGAGAAGAAATACACTGAACTTAGGATGGTGCTAGTTTGACATCACAAACGAAATCTCACTTTGGTCCATTTACTCAGGTACCTATGAACTCAGAAGTTGTGACACCTTCACTTGCAGCTGAAGAAATGAAACCGGAGCAACCAGCACTAAGGTAGTTCAAGTAATGAATATTGAGGGTAGTTGATGAAAAATGATGGTAGTTCTATAAGGTTATTCTGAAGTGAAACCTTCTCATTCATCATGATTTTTCTCTGATAACAAGTTTACTCTCATAATTTTTATCTTAAGAGAACATGCTGGCAAGAGAAAAGACGAGGAAGAAAAGAAAACAGAAAAGAAAAAAGGAAAAGGTGCCTTAATTTTTATTATTGCATATATCTGTTTTTGCAAAGAACTTGCAAAGAAAGCTTTTAAATATTGAATTGATTCTACCAATAGTTTCTTTTTGTTGAAGAAATTTCTAGCAGTTTGTAGTTAATTGTGCTTATAAATTTTAACTATGTTTCAATCATTTCTTCGACTACAGATTTCATACTAATATGCATTGTAAAATGTTTTTAGTCCTTTCATTTTTTTAATGCTAATCTTTGCGAGCAAGGTGTGAAGATTGACTTTTAATAGGTTTAGGTTGTACTATCCTGTTGGATATTGGTTAAGGTTGTACTATCCTTTTGGATTTTTTGTATAGTTTACTTGTAAAGAAAGAAAACACATGAACAACTTTATACATTATTGATTTCTGCATGTATATATATATATATATATGCATATATATTTTTGATAGCTAATCCCTATAGAAAGTCATTGCTATCATTAGTCAAAAAGTATCAGTACTCAAGACTTCGGATTCTTTGATGGCTATGCATTATCATTTCAAGGAGTTGAATGAACCAATTGGAAGCCAAAATCTTAGAAACACAAGAATTGTTTTGAGACAATGTCTTGCTGTGATTTATTTTATTTTCTCTTTTGTTAGTCTTAACACTAATTAAGCTGAATGTATGCCCAATGGCGACTGAAATGTTTAAGAGTTCCATTTCATAGGTTTTTAAATTTCTTTGTTTTGCCGAGTTTAACAATGCCTAATTGATGTTTTTTCCCTTTGAATTTAGGGAAATGTCAGAAAAAAATCTTAAGAAGAAAAACCAAGCTTTTTCAAGGGAGTTGACAATCCTACACCATTCTTCTAATGAAATACCTCAACCGAGCAATTTGGGGTGCCGGAATGTTGAAGATGTTGATTCACTTGTGGAGGAGAGGAAACAATGTTCCCATCTCGAGAAAGGTGTCGATTTGAATAAGGTTTTACCCAGAATTGGGTCTACAGAATCGGTTAGATGTGAGGATTGCCATGTAGGGGGAGGACATAGGAAGGGAGGTAAGAGAGGTTCTAAGAAAAGTCAAAAGAAGGGAGGGAATTTGTCGGATTTAAAATCCAATTCAAAAGCAATTTGGATTTGTTTGCAGTGTGGGCATCATGTCTGTGGAGGGATTGGCCTACCAACAAGCCCCCAAAACCATGCTGTTAGGCATTTTAGGCTCGCTCACCATCCTTTGGTGATTCAATATGAAAACCCACATCTTCGATGGTGCTTCCCTTGCAATACTCTTATTCGATTTAAGAAAGGAGAAGATAACAACAGTGAACATAAAGACATCTTCGTCGAGGTGGTTAAATCAATCAAAGGGAAGGTAGAAGAAGGATCATCGCATGATGTTCAAAATTTGGGGTTACGAGTGGACCCTAAGTTAAATGAAAGTAATACCGACAATATTTCATCGAGTCTTTTGGATGGAAGAAACGATTATGTTGTGAGAGGGTTGGTTAATCTGGGTAATACCTGCTTCTTTAATTCAATCTTACACAACCTTTTAGCTATGGATCGGTGAGAGATTACTTCTTGAATTTGGAATCATCAGGTGGACCTCTTTTATGGCTTTAAAGAAGCTCTGTAATGAAGTAAAGACAGAAGGTCGAATGAAAAGTGCAGTGAATCCAAGATCTCTCTTTGGAAGTATCTCCTCCAAAGCTCCACAATTTAAGGGATATCAGCAACATGATAGTCATGAGCTACTACGTTTCCTTCTTGATGGCCTGCATTCTGAAGAGTTGGGTTCGAAACAAGTGAAATCTTCCGATGAATCAAACCATTGTTCTACTTTTGTGGATGAAATATTTGGAGGGAAAGTCTCGAGTACTGTCTGTTGTGCAGAATGCAGGCACTCATCCACGGTTTATGAACCGTATTTAGACCTTTCTCTTTCGGTGCCAACGAAGAAACCCCTGACAAAAAAGAAAATTCCACGAGTAAAGAAAACAAAACCTCATAAGAAAGGTATAAATAAAAAACCGATAGCTCTAAAAGATGATGTTGCTCTAACAACTCAAAGTATTTTGTTGCCCTCAGTAGGGGATGATCTTTCTCTGCAGTCACAAAGTAGTGCCACTGGTTCAACTTCTATAGATACGACCTTGATTTCAGAAGACGTTTCAACTTATCAGGAATCTAAAATTGAAGTATCTACCGACACATCAGAGCAAACGATGGATCGTTTTTCATGGTTGGATTACCTTGGACCGTTATCTATTGATGAGGATCGGAATTTTCCTTTCCCAAATGGTGATGATCCAAATATTCAAGACAATGAAAATGTGCATCAATTTTGTAATGATGCTTCCTTGCATAGTAGCTTCTGAAATTTTGCTCATTCATTATAAAGAAGAAAGTTCCTCAACTGGTGAAGTGAAAGTGGAAGATCAAGCTTCATCGTCCAATTTAGGCGGAAGTCAAGATGACTATGATGGCTTTGTTGACTTGTTTTACGAGCCCGAAGATTTGGTCCAATTGCCCGGCCCTCTTCGAGTAGCGAAGTTACAGATAGTGGTTTTATGGTAGGAAACGCTAATGAATCTGATCCTGATGAAGTTGACAACTCAGATTCTCAAGTTTCTGTAGAGAGTTGCCTTGCTTATTTCATCAAGCTGGAGCGTCTCTCTGGTGAAAATGGTTATAATTGTGAAAGGTGCTCAGAAAGGTTGCGAAAGGATAAGGATGAGATTTGTATTCAAGGTGATTTTGCATGCTCGAGTAAGGAGTCGTGCTCTAATGAAATTATAAATTTTGGAAACATCGATATTGAAGGTGTTTCCACTTCTACTACTGGCGGCTCGATCGTGCATGGTGATAAAGTCCAATGCTTGAGCCGAAAATGTGGAAAAATCATAAATGGTCCTCCCAATGATATACATTTTGTTCCCTCTGGTCAAGAGGGGACACAATTTGAGGTTGAAGATGATATTGAACAAAAATCACGTTCCTCCAGTTGCAGAAACACTGGCGACCATGAGAGTAGCAGTGAGACTGCTATTAATTCATATTCTAATGAGTCTCGCAGCTCCAGAAATACAAATCAGAGTTCCAAAATGGCAGGAGAAAACAGTAGATTAGAGAAAAAGAAGGTTGAAGAGATGAGGTCAAATGTTGATATCCTGAAAAGAGATGCAACCAAAAGGTTCCTCATTCACAATGCACCCCCTATTTTAACCATACCTATAAAGAGGTTCAGTCCTGATGTTCGTGGTAGATATACTAAATTGAATGGCCATGTTCGTTTTGGCAAAATGATTGATCTCAGGCCATTTATGGATTCCAGGTATTTTCCAGGGTTTTTCATTGTTTCAATATAAAGAGTAATATTATATTTACTTTCTTATTTTACCTTCTTAATATTATGCTGACGTGTGAAGTAATGATTAGTCCAATTAATGTAGTAAATTATAAATGATTATTTATAAAATTTATTATGGCAAATCATTTGTCTCGTCAACATATTTTTTTAATATGGTAGAATAAGAGGATAAACGTAAAAATTATCTAATATAGAATATTAATTTTTTTCTGCAAAATTCTCTGCTGCAAACTATTTATATTCACTTTCCTAGAAGTGTCTTCCTCGTTCAGTTCATATAACTACCTCCTATTGTGTGCTGAAGTCAATTAACATTTGTATCAACATACCAAAAAATATTTGCTTCTCAGTTTGCTATCATCCTAGATTTACTAAAGGTCAAAGTTGAACACATTTTAGAGAGATAACTTGCTTGTGTTTGTTACTTGGGAGTCAGCAGGTTTGTTGACCGAGAAAGATACGGTTACTGCCTCATCGGGGTGGTGGAACATTCCGGAACAATGCGAGGGGGACACTAAGTTGCATATGTAAGAGGAGGTAAAAGAAAAAATGGAAATGATGAAGAAGCAAGAAACAATCATGGGTCCATTTGGTATCATGTCAGCGATGCTTATCTTCGGGAGGTTTCCTTAAATGAGGTTCTTCGATGCGAGGAGCATATCTTGTTCTATGAGATTACATGAGTATGATTTGATTGGACGTGGCCTGGGCTCGGCCTCGATTGAAGGTTAGTTTAATGAAATTTCACATATTCAATGACTGAAAATATAGATTTTTGAAAATTTACAAGTTAGAAAACAGAAGGGGTTTTGGTTTGGTTGACCCCATATCTTGTTTTCTACCCATTTTTATTTAACACCTTTTTTCATTGATAATGATATTGTTTAATTCATGACTTCATTTTGCTTGAATCCTTACTTCTTGAATCCCGACCTGAACTGTCTTCATCCTTGTTGCATTCTTTTTGCGTCTTTTAAGGATGTTTTACGATATTATCGATGTTTTGTGAAATAAGAGAAAACATCAAATGTTGTTGCATATATTAATCGTAATTTAATATACTTGTTACATGGACTAGGAAGCATGTACAAATTTCTCAAGTGATGTTCTTCATTCATTTGAAGAGTCCCAAAGCTCTGCATTTTTAACTTTGGAGACACTCTCTAGCACCTCGAATGGAAGAACGTCCCCTGTCACGGTTACCATCTTGTTTTCGAGATCTACCTTGTACGATGTCACCCCTGTTTTAAGATCGAGAAATACACATGATTCATCGCCCATTCTAATAATCGCTTCTCGGGTTGATTATAATTGTTTAGAACATCAAAATATGGCCAAACAATTGAACTATGCCTCTCGGGATGATTTTAAAGAATACCAACATTGTAAGTTAGGAGGAATTCATATACAATTTTGCAATTTTGGTTTTGAAAAATCTATATTTGTCACACTTATTAGAGCAAGAACCTTGTGATTTATAGTAAAAGAGGTTGATTTAAAATACCTTCCATCTTGGACACATGTTTCTCAATCTTTCTCGCACATCCATCGCAGTGCATTGATACCTTTAACATCACAATCTGCAAAACAAGGTATGAAGAGAGAGAGAGAGAGAGAGAGAGAGAGAGAGAGAGAGAGAGAGAGAGAGAAGTGGGTCAAAACCTTTGGCTTCAACTGAAAGGCCAAGGTCTCCTGATTAACAGCAACATCTCTAATTCTCAAAACTCGACCACCTCTCTCTCCTTCCATCAATGGATTCCTCTCAGCTCCACCATCTTCGTCTTCAATGGAGCTCATGCAGAAACAAGCGGAGCCAGAAGAAAGCAGAAAACAGTCGAACCCTCTGCAAAAACTCAGCTTCCCCATTCCACCAAGTTTCTCGACCCACAACAATGGCGGGCATAACATCTCTCCAGCCCTAATCATTCCGAGTTAGCATTATAAAATGGTGGACGGAGTGGAGAGCCTGGGATGCCGATATTTTCTTTCGTTATTTCCATTATTTTATATCTTTCCTTGTCGGATTGATTGAATAAAAAGTCAAAGTTGATGGAACCAATGAAGACTTTTGAGCCAAAACACAATCCAGTTGCTCAAATTCAAGATATATGTTGGATGGAATGGCCACAATGATAAAGTAAGATGATTTTAGCCTTTACCCTTCTTTTCTTGCTTGGAGTAAACCGAAATGGCATTAAATTCCCAGCAAATACGACGATTATACGATTGAAAATGTAAAAAAAAGAGAGTAAGAAATATGGATCGGAATCAATGGTGGAGAGAAGGAATATCAAGCTTTCCTGCATGTGAGCGATGGATATGGTTCAGCTGGATGAAAACGATGGCTGTGGATGCCGCTGCATATCCATTTACTTTTCTATGACTTCCATGTCCATTGTAGGAAAGCACGTGAGAGAGAGAGAGGAGAGAGAGAGAGAGAGATTCAACAGTTGCAGGCATTTTTATCTGTGAATTCTATGTGATTCCATGGAAACATCGAGAGAAGGAAGCTTGACTTATTGGTGCTCAAAGCCAAGAGACAACCCATTCATTAAGTCAAGATTTTGATGCCATTCTTAAACCAAGTTGTACCATACTTGGTTTTCGTAGACTCTCTTTCTCTTTGTCCCTAAAACGCAAAATCACTCGCCCCAGTGCCTTTATACTTTGACCCGACAGTTTGTGAGGAGGTTAAATCACAGTGACTCAGCGGCCCAGAAATAAGAGGTCTTTACTTAATATCCCAAGGAGCTACCCCTAATTCTCTCGTTTTGAGCCTAATTCTGCGCGTTTCGTTAAGTTCAAAATATATTGTATTAGTTAAAAATATTTTTATTGTTTATATAAAAATAAAAATAATACTCTTATCGTGAAATGTAACAAAGACATTATTAAGATATCTAACATCTTTTGGCCGTGAAAATTGTCGGTGAAAATTCATCGGTGAAAATCGTCCATGAAAATCGTCCGTGAAAATCATCCGTGAAAATCGAACAATGACATCTTGCCCTAGACCATCACAAAAGCTACAAAATTGCAAAAATAATTATTAATTTTTTATTTCAAAAAAGATAATAAAATATGGTCGTTACCAATGGAAATCTAGTTATGACTATGATTATCGTTAGATCCGATGCTACCCATATTCTCATTGCGTCGGGAGGGTTTCTAATCGTAATAGAGATCTATTTATGAACTATGATTTACGATCATTATTACGGTTTTTGTCATGTGTATATACGATTCACTAATAAAAACTTGATAGCATTGGTATAAATCGTAATGTATATATTATTTAGTTTTTATTATTATCGTTCGATTTTCAATTATTATTATTCTCGTATTGGGCTAGGCTCGGGCTAACAAATTAATAAATTAGAATTTGGGCCCGCAGGCCCAATTCTAATGAACGAGCTCTATTTATAGCCCGAGTCACCCTAAAGCCAACTCGGGGAGTATGATTTAAATCCGAAATCAAGAACAAAAGGGGTTAGTGGCTAATCTTCATGAATGTTTTAGCTAGTAATTAATGTTATGAAAATATTACCCTTTGAGAATATTCTTTGATTAGTATTAGGTTATCTTATAATTATTTTTAATAATTATTAAATCAATCAAAACTCGACACATTAAAAGATGAATTGAAAAGACATGTTAATAATGGAAGCTTAGAATTATCTTTATTATTAATTCATTAATTAACATTATAATATTATTGAAATTATATGAATTGTATATATTTTCAATATTATTATAATAAAGTAAAAAATAATTAGTGAGTTAATTAGTGAAATAATCGTAATTAGTGAATATATTAAGAGCGAGGACTGTTACAAAGCACGAAGAGCTGAGCCACAACTGGCAGAACCGTCTAAATCGAAAGGCCGAACCTCCAGCCTAATTATTCTGTGTCCGAGAGCGCTTGAATTTCTCCCAATTTCATCTCCTTTCTTCAAGGAAAAAGTGGATTTGGATTTTGGACTGTTGTCTGACCTGTTCTGAGGTTTCGATCTTTTTCAGCTTCTTCAGGATCTGCGCCTAGCTGCGTTGCAGGATCGATCGCGTTTTGTGGATTCAAAGATAGTTGTAAATACTATCTACTTCTTTGTCCTCGATTCACCTGTTGTTTTGATTCTTTTTTAGTTGTTTTGATTTGTTCTCCTTCTTTTTTCATTTCTACTTCTTGACTGAGTTTTTTCCTCCATTTTTTGAGATCCGACCGCTTGAGTTGCTTAATTCTGGTTCGTTTTTGTGTTTGTTGAAGTGGATTTTAGTTGCTGGTTAAGGTTTTCGGTGCTGAGGAGGTTTTTGTTTCTGCTAGTGAAAATCGTCGAGTTTCTTCGGGGACATTCTGATTTTATTCGACTGAGTTTTTTTTGTTTTGTCTGCTTATGAGTGCTGATTTCTTTATTTTGTTTCTTGCTTAGCTGTATGACTCTTCTAGTTGTTTTCGTCTTTCATGACATTTCTTGCTCGCTTTGTAGCGTTGATTTTTATTGGAGATAGTGTTGGGAATGGCCAATCGGGTGAAAGAGGATGAAAAAAATGAACGGATTATTCGAGGTCTTTTAAAGCTCCCTGAAAATAAAAGATGTATTAACTGCAACGGCCTGGTATTTTTTATTACTTATCTTTATGAATCTTGTGATACGATCATAAAATCAGTGTGCTTCATTTTATTTCTTGAGCGTATATGAAATGCAATGTAGTTTGAAGTGATGATGGGGCTTTCTAAGAAAAAATAATGCTTATTGTTTTTGTGTCCGATTGAGTTGAATAATATGAATTGGAGAGAAGACCTGCGTGAAGAGGCAGCTTATGTAAACGTTTTAGATTATTATTTTGAAAATAAAAAAAAATTGTTACGAATATTTTGATATCTAAAGATGCCTTTTCTTTTATTACCGAAGCAGTCAAATTCAAATATATAAGGTCTTCTGTTGGGAACTCAAGCGATAAAAGTATTCTCATGACTTATATGAATGATTCACTGAAAAAATCTCTTATGAATTAGTGGTTCGCTAATGCTCGCTGTTTTGCTCCAATGAGTAACATATGACTAACAATCTTATCCTCCATTTATTTTATTTGATATTTTTAAAGCTTATTCTTATTGTTAACTATTTAAAAAATATGTGAAATATCTTGCACATATTATCATCAATTAGAAAAAGCTGAAGTATCTATTTTCTTTGCTAACTTGTTATGTGTTAATCAGGGTCCACAGTATGTATGCATAAATTTCAGTACTTTTATTTGCACAACTTGCAGTGGCATACAGTAAGTCCCACATTACAAATGCTTTTTGCTTTTTTTTTCCTCATTTGATCTGTCACACCCTTGTGTGTTTGCATATATTTGGATTGTGACACGTTAATATTCTCTTTTACGTTACTTAACCCGATTCACTGATCAATCTATTTCAGTCGGGAGTTCACTCATCGAGTGAAATCAATATCAATGGCTAAGTTCACTTCACAAGAAGTCACTGCCCTCCAAGAAGGGGGAAATCAGGTAGTGATGGATACTTGCTTATCTTGCATGAAATTTTGTCCATGTGTACGGTACAAATGCAGTTCACTCCTCATCTTAGTCTCTCTTCTTGGTTTATCTTTTGATATTTTTAGCGTGCCAAAGAAATGTACTTTAAAGAACTGGATCTAGATCGGCATTCCTTTCCTGACAACAGGTTGTTCTTCGTTTCTGGTATATTCTATGTATGATGTTGATGTGACTGTTATTCTGACACATTCCTTATTTTTTCAGCAATGTTAACCGACTTAGAGACTTTATTAAACATGCTTATGTGGATAGGAGATATAGTGGAGCCAGGAGCTCTGAAATTCCTCCTAAAGGAAAGATGGTACCCTTCATTCTAATGTTATCTCACGATATGTCTTATCACCTAAAACTTGAATTTAATAGTTATCTCCCAAATATTTTATTCAGGATGGGAAGGATGATCAAAGCAGAAGAACAGATTCATATCAGGGAGGTTCTCGAAGTCCCCCATATGGAAACACATATGAGCGTCCTTACAGTGGAAAATCCAGTCCTGGTGAAAGAAGTCCTGATGAAAGAAAAAGTCCTGGTTTGGGCCAAGAAAGTCCTCAATATAGTGACTACAAGAGTCCTGCTCGTACTGGGGTTGTCAATGATTGGCGTCGAGAGAATAAAGTTGGGAACGAGAGAAAGGTCGAAAGCTACAAAATATCTGATGGGGATCCAAAGCTTGAAGGCAGATCCCCTGACCGATCAAAAGATCTCGATCAATCCATCCACCCCATAGTAAGACCAGTCAGGGAAATTTTGGGAGAGAATGTAATACCTCTACGTATAATTGAACCACCAAAAACCAACGAAAGCAGAACGGCAGCCTCCGTGTATACACAGGTGAGCTTCTAGCGAAGTAACCCACTTCATCTTGTAGCTATCTTTCTTCTTTTGTTTAATATGACTTTTCAAATTGATGTTGATAAAATTCAGATGGTGAATGCTCTAATAGTTATTTCATATCTAATAGTATTATCCTTTTTTTTTCCACTGAGGTATGTTTCTTTTGCTGCATCATTCTGTGGGCATGAGTAATTGTTTTCACTTCAGGTCAATGTGAAATTTTTGCTGTAGATATAAAATAGTTAATTGATGTTTCTTTTGTTTAAAATTATATAAATATGAATTTGATTAAATAAGATTGCTTAAAATTTTTGAATTGTTGGTATTTTATCATGTTAATACTTTTTTATGGTAATTTACGTGTGATACATGATTTTCTGAGGCATAAATGCTGCAACATTCCTTTGTTCATGAGTTTATAATTTTCTTCACCCAGGTTCAGCTAGGCTTTGCTTGACGTTGGTTTAAAAAAGTAAATGGTTTTATTTAAATTGTATAAATGATATTGAGAAATTAACTTCAATAATATAGCTTTTAAATTGTTTGTAATTTTTTGAAACTTTGTCTCACCAAATTATCCTATTTAACAATTGACATATTAACGTTACATAAATATTAAATGCTAAGAATCGCATAAATGTTGACTTAACTTCAAGACAACACCTATTTTTTTCTGGATTGTTGGTAACTGATTCTCTTAATTTTGTTCAGGATACTTCTATGAGTTTATACTTGACCCAAAAATGTGAGTTTACTTGATGTAAAAAAAATGCTAAATGCTGACTTAATCATCTAAGTATTGCATAGCTTCTTTAATTGATTTCTGGTATAAATTTGTGGTGTAAAGTTAGAGAACGTTTTATTAGTAACTTGTTAGGACTATGAATGTTCTTCTAACTAATTTTAGTTCTGCTTCAAATGCAGCGAACTGCTTCTTCCAGTAGTTTGGGTTCTGTTGACAGTACGGAGGTGGAAACTAAAGTTGAAGTTTCTAGAAGTTTAATTGATTTTGATGATCCTCCTGAACCTCCTGCTTCATCTGTCTCACAACCTTATCAAACAATTGCAGCTCAATCTGTTCCACAGCCGGTGAGTTCTGGCAATGACAACTGGGCGTCTTTTGATACTGCTCCTGAATTTCAATTCTCTCATGGTGGATTTAGTGAGAGTAAATTGCCATCTGTACTATCAGAATTAGCAATTTCAACCTCTGTTCCTGGTATGTTTCTGCCATTGATGATATATCTTACTCATATAGCTGCATCTATGGCAAAAGTTCTGATCTTTCCTAATTTGGTGATTTGACACTTCTGTAGGAAATATGCACACATCTCATTTCACTGGTGGGGCACCTTTAACTACCCCTAGTTCTGGATTAATTACGCCACCTGTCAGTGGTTCCAATTCCTTTGTTGGAGGTGCTGGTGCACCTCTATGGCCAACCATGCAGACACAACAAACTTCCTTATTTCCAAGCGCAGTAGTTCAGCCAATGACAGAACAATATATGCCAAATCATGTTAGCCTTATTGTCTGATTTTCTCATTCTGTTAAAAATTAGTCCAGTTTCCACTTGTTTACCTTCTTTTTTGTGTGACTACTCTCAGACATGGAACGCATCACAGACTGCTAATTCTCAAGGGCCTCCAAGTCATTCAACAGCTCAGCTATCCTATCCAGTTACAACACCTGTTCAAGATGTGACTTCGGGTGTGGAAGTAAAACCAAGTGGAAGAAAAGAACTACCAGCAGTAATATTTCAATCTCTTTGTGTTTCTTATATGCTTGTGGGTGTGCCGATCTTTTGTTTGTTTGTTTAGGAGGGATGGGGAGAAGTTGAGAAAGGAAGAAGTGTTTATTGTTCATTCTTTCTGACTGTCTTCAATAATCTGCAGGATATTTTCAGTGCGACCTATTCCTCCTATCCTGCTCCAGTTCCAGGATGGCATGCTGGTCCACCACAAGGAATGAATTTCAACATGCAATATAACACAATGGTGGAGGAGTACATTCAGTTTATTTATGTCATGATAATAATGCTGTCAACCAGACAAAAATACTCATATTAAGTGCCTTCACATTATTTTCTACAGCCCGTTCAACAGTTTACACCTGCAGTGAGGTCATCAAATCCATTTGATCTAAAAAATGAACCATCGCATGTTCACACCTCATTGTCGGTATGTGATTGAAATTCCACCAGAATGATCTGTTCATTGATTTTGATTTTTAGTTGGTGTGAGTTGAATGATAATTAAAAAAAATGGTTAAATGCGTCTTTGCATGCAACTAGGTTAATGCATCTTGTGTAATTTTGGTTATATGACTTGAGTAACTGCCAAAAAGTTATTGTGAGTGAAATTATTATGGTTTTTTCATTTTCAAAATTGAAAATTTAGCATATATCCGGTGAAAACATATTTATTTTTAATCATATCTTCTTGTTGTATCTTGTAACATGTCGAGTTGTGATTGATGCAATAAATATGATAAATAATTATTTTAATTACAATACATTAAATACATTTTAATTAGACTAACCACAACTCGACATGTCAGAGGATACAATAAGAGGGTATGCGAATGAATTACTCATATCAAAATAGTCAACAAGTGAGCATTTATGGGTTGGTTCATATAACCTTTTACCCTTTAATCATTTCCCTAAAATTTGCCTTTATCTGTGTTTTCTTTGATGCAGTTTCCTTCTCTGGCCTCTTTGCAAGGTTCTTTACCAGCTGGACAGCCTGCATTGGGCTTGATGCGTAGTGCCAGTGTTGATGCTACCCCATCTGCATGGATGTCCAGTCAACCACCATTTTATTCAGCATCTTTGCCTCCCCTTCCATCATATCCCTCTCCTATGCCACCAGGCAACTATTTTGCTAAAATTTCCTTGAAAATATTGCCACAATTCTGATTCCAATTTTAATATATTTATTTTCACAATTTTTTTGGATGTTTCAGGTGTGTATGGTCAGCAACTGCCTGGTAACATACAACCGAGGTAACGGATCCTTTTCATGTTCATTTTACATTATGATTGGTATTGCTTGGCAACATAAATATCCTTTTCTGATGTAAGTTTATTGTTGATATCTTTATGAAACCTTGCAAAGAACTCGTCATTTGCATGTAGATATTAATTGACCAATTTATGGTTGCACCATAAGTTTATTACTTGATTCAGGAAAAAGCTTTTGAAATATATTTTTTATCTGATCTATGGAGTTCCTCCATATGATCTGCAATCTTTTATCAACATTCTTTTATTACAATGTGCTAATTCGTCATTTATGTTGATCAGGGATCCAAGGGTTGGGGGTTTTGGTGGCGAAGGAGCTTCTTATTCCAATGCGGATCATCAGGCGGGTGAAAGATTCTCAGCACCCTCTAGTCCCCATCCTTCTAGTCGTCGCAATCCATTCGAATAATCGATAAGAACAAAAAAAAAACTCGACATCTTTGGAAGAAGGTACGCATCCTATGGCTTTGCTGCTTACCCGTCAACTCGCCGAATGAAAAGTTTTGGTCGTTCTTTAGTTTTTTTTTGGGTCTATGGTGTCGAATCCTGCTTCGTTGTGCTTCAATTTTAGTGCAAATTGCCTATTTTAGAGAGAGAAAGAGAGACCAGATTAGCGTGCAATACTGATTTTATGTGTTCATAGACCGCCAAGTGTTGTATAATTGCCTTTTTTTCGGACACATTCATCGATTTCTGTATAATCATTGGTGCGAACGTTTTTCAATTGATTCACTCATTGTACATGCGAATTTGCCCTGAAATGTTTGACATGCGTTTGGAATAATTGTTTCTTTTTTTTGGGTCCTTAAAAGCTTTTGATTTGGTTGCTGCTCTTTGATAGCTAGAGTTGATTACGAAGAGCATAATCAAGTAGAAGCAATAGAATGGAGAGTATATATAAGTGTAATATTTATAATATGAATAAAATAAATATTTAATTATAATATATTAAATATATTTTAATTAAATTAATTACTTTTCAATATATTAAATATATATATATATATTATATATAATTACTTTTCAATAGAACATTGAGCCACATAGACTAGGAAAGAAAATTTAAAGGGAGCACTGTATAGGTATAACTCAGTCGGTTCAAAGATGGTAGAATTGGTCACAAGTGTCAAAGTTCGAATCCTGACAGTTGCAGTGTGAGAGTTGTTATCTCCAATGTGAGATAACTCTTTGTGGATGCAGGTGAAGACCTTCAATCTCTAGCCTATTGAGTCACCGTGACTTATCCTTTCACAAATTGTCAGATCTTGGTGTGGAGACTCTGAGGGCGAAGAATTTCGCAACGAGATCCAAAGGGGTCCCAACCCAAGTAGTAAAAATCAAGTGCCANCTCTCTCTCTCTCTCTCTCTCTCTCTCTCTCTCTCTCTCTCTCTCCTCTCTCTCTCTTTCACTCTCTCTCTCTTCGACGTGCAGTTGCAGGAGCAGCATATTTCATAGTGGCAGACAAGACTGTGCTAGCTAGGGCAAGGACAAACTCCTTCAAAGAATTAAACTCCAAACCTTAAAACTCTGCAACAATCTCTCACTTCTTTCCCCTTGATATATGGATTGAATAAAACGATGGTTTGCTCTATTCTAAAAACCTTTCCTTTGTTTTGTCTTTGTTAATAACACATAACCTATGTATATAGGACACAGAAAATCCATTCGAAAAGCTAGTTTACGACGAAGATACCTTAAAATTCTGATTTTGCGAAGCAATCCACGTCGATGTAATGAAAGCGAAGGATCTAATCACATGTTTCGGTGGCACTGCTATACTGCTAACCCTAATTTTTTAAATAAAAATAATGTATAATGTCTAAAAAATATATTAATTTTACCCCTAATTGTAGACTAGGAAAAACAAAGCTTCAAAGAAGAAGAATCTAAAGGAAGAATAATCTAACTTGATTCGTTGAGCTCTTTCGTCTCTGCAAATTGAAATGGGATTGGGATGGGGAATATCCATGACAAAGAGTCCAATGAACTCAAGAAAAGGAATATCCATGACTTCGAATATTCAAAGAGACAAGTATTAAGGATTGGGATGGGGATTCTCCAAGTATTATTGAAGAGAATTGTCCCTCTTTTAAGAACACCCAAGCGTGGAGAATAAAGAGAGAGAGAGAGAGAGAGAGAGAGAGAGAGAGAGAGAGAGAGAGAGAGGTGAGAGAGCTTAGGGTTTTCACTTTCAAAAAATAAATATTTTTTTTACTGCATACGAGATGATTGTGATTTCTTCTTATCAAATTCATGGTGGGCATGCATCAATCTCAGCGATAATGATTCAAATGTCACCAAGAACACTTTAAAACCCTAAATCATTCAATTTCTTACAATAAGGAAAGATGAAGAGCGCATACATTTTGCAATCATTCATCGCATTTTCTACGAAAAAATGTCATCATATGTGTAGTCTTCCAAATTATTCTTAATTTAAAAGTTGTTGAAACTTTAAAGGTTGGCCGGAACGCTTAAAAATTTCAAGATTTTATCGATCGATTCCCACAAAAAAAATTTGCCCAAAAAAGTTTATATCGCAAAACATAAACTTCTACGATGAAATCCTGAATCCGAACCAAAATCAAGAAGAAACTTACCCTTCATGTTGTAATTGAAACAATGATGTGGAAAAGCAAATTAACAACCATAATCTATTTCATCTCATCGCCAACCGTTCTGAAATTTATTCTAGCTTTTCGCGGAGTTTTTCAATATGGATTTCCATGTTTAACCAAAAAAATGTTGATTATTTTTCAAAAAAAGTTGCAATCTTTGTTCTCGTGCAAAAAAAAAAACCGTGATTTATAGAAAGTATTTGACTCAATTCGATTGTTCTAATAATAATGCCAAAAATAATATTTTTGTATCTCACGAGTAAACAAAACCAAACCGTAATAGCAATTTCAGTTAGGGTTAGATCGTGTTCAATCTCTATGAAAAGTCATATGCCCTACGTAACCTCACGTCCCGATTTGGTTCGAACCGATGCAACAGTAAGCCATGAACCGGCACGTGTTTTGGGCAGGATCGAACCAGGTCTGTCACTTATTATGTGTATATGTATTTATACCTAAGGTTCATTGCAAACCATCCTCAAGGGACTCGAAAGCCTATATGAGGAAACATACTTACACTCTAACAACACTAGAGGCTCATAGAACTTTCCGAGAGTTGCTTACAAAGATTGAAAATCAATTTATTCTAATTACCCATGATAGAATAATAATAATTATTATTATAAATGCTGTTTATTCATCGAAGATGTAAAAGAAAAATGGAGTGTCGATAAAGCGGTCGTTATAGGATAGAAAAGGTTGCATTATTGGGGAAATAGATTCGAAAAGGAGGTAGAAAGAAATAGAGAATTTGAGAATAGATGTCGATCTTGAATGTGAGAAAAGAGGAATTTATTCTTGGATATTAAACGGGGAAGGTCTTATTTGCCAACTTGGATTCGTCCAAGGAGACAAATCATGCATGCATTAGTCCTCCAACGTGAACACTTTCAAATCTTAATATTAAAACACATGCAATATTAATTATTTTATAACCTATAATATGACCATAAACTTATCTTATTAGTATTTAAATAATGCACGCAAGAAAGAATATGAAGACTTGGCACGGGTCATGAGTCGGATTCACGGTCATGAAGAATCGTGATTGGTTTTTCATGAGACAGTGTCAAGTCTAGAATAGCATGTCAGTATAAAATTATATTTTTTGGTCGGAGTTTGCATGATTATACTTTGGGCTTTGTGTTAAGTCTTGAAAAAGATTTAATAATGATCTCTAAACTTGAGATATTACATAAATTTAAGTAATTAATTCCGAGTTTACTCTGTGCTCCGAGAGTTAATCACTAAACTCATCTTTACATTTCATTTTAACGTATTTCTTCATAAATATTTAGAAAGCTTTAAAATTGTTATCCTCGTGTGATCGATATTTTTTATACTAATTAACTGTGCACTTGCAGCTTTAAACGACACATTTTGCAACGAACAAGTCATCTTTACATTTCATTTTAACGTATTTCTTCATAAATATTTAGAAAACTTTAAAATTGTTATCATCGTATGATCGATATTTTTTATACTACTTAACTGTGCACTAGCAGTTTTAAACGACACATTTTGCAACGAACAAGTTTTTACCTGTTGTGCTTATTAGAGGGATATCTGAATTCATTAGTTAGCACCAAATTTCACTTCCGAGGATTGTGTGACAAGCATAGAGATCTTCTCATTTCACTCCCTTACACTTATTTTTTCCACTTGCTAGTATAATATATTGTTCGTTTTGGACTGAACTCACACAATTTATTATTAGATTATGTACAAAACACATTATGCTATTTATTCAAAGGAATTCAACATATAAACTTGAATTCCGGCGGAGATGGACATCCACAATGGATGTCGTCACATGTGGATTTCTTAGGTTACCAATGTCATGAATGTCGATAATTATGCGGAATGTGGCAACCCTAAATTCCTACGTGGACACCTCTAGAGACACTGTTCAAAATCATGAAATCCTTAAACAACAGTGTGAAGAAGGAGAAGTTTTATTCTTCTGGGAATCTTCTATCTCTAGAAAATCAGTGATCTTGAAAAGGAGAAAAGAATAATGAAAAGAAAACATTTTTTATGCCTTCTCGAACTATAAAAGGATTCACAAACACAGCAGACGAATTCACCCACTCTGTCGAGAAGATCAAACCGGCAACAAAACCCGAATTTCTAGTGTTCTTCATCTTGTTTCTTCTTCTCAAGGTAAGCATCTTTCTTCCTTTGTAGCTTCTTCGTTTTACTGCACTTTCGTTTGAGATATTAGCCAAGAACTTAAACCATTTCTTTCTCATAAAATAATTTAACCTAATTTTAAACTACGCCACATTTTTCATAAAGATTATCAGTTTCATTGGCCAAATGAGTGTATTTTTGGATATTGTGTGTATTTATCAATCAAATATCCATAAAATCAAACACGTTTAATGATATTAAACAGAGAGAAATGAGCTGGTCAGGAGGAGACTGGATGTGTGGAGCATGCCAGCACTTGAATTTCAAAAGGAGAGAAGCTTGCCAACTCTGTGGATACCCTAAATTTGGAGGCCCGGACCCATCGATTTACGACACGAATCGGATCGGAGTTCTACCCGGCGATTGGTATTGCATGACCATCAACTGCCGAGTTCATAACTACGCGAGCCGGTCGAGCTGCTACCGTTGCGGCGCGTTTAAAAATAATATAAACGGCGATACATTCCCTCCCGGATGGAAAGATGGTGATTGGATTTGTGCAAGGTAAATTCGATCAACTTGGTTTTTCGTTCTTGAAATGATCAGAAATCACAAATAAGTTCTTTTGTTTGATTCGTTATGTAATTACTGAATTTAAATAAATGGTATATTTATCTACTCGTTAATGGCGGATCCGTTAATAATGCAGAGGGGGTTGCAAAGCTCATAACTATGCATGCAGGATGGAGTGTTATAAATGCAAAACACAAAGGCAGTTTGGTAAGTTAGCGAAAATTAAGGATACTTTTTTTCTAAATTCGGTTTGTGATATCTGTTTATTTGCCATTTTCAGGTGCTTGATTGAAGAGAGAATCGTAGTTTTGAAGATCGATCAAACTTCTGCTGCAAAATTATTATTTATCTGAGTGTTTCCTTTTGGTTTTTCACGAATAAAGAAGAGGTTGAGAAGTGTTATTTGCAATTGCATTATCCATGCACGAAGCAATTTCTCTCTCTCATGTACCCAAAAGGCAAAATCTCTCATCCCATGGCCCCCACACCCTGGCCCGACAATTTGTGAGGGGGTTAAATCATTATAATTCAGCGGCCCAGAGATAGAAGACATTTACATGATATCCCAAGGAGCTACCCCAACATTGAGGGCAACAACTCCCACACTAGGACAGCGCATGCGTCGAACCTATGCTCTTATACCAAATTTACCATCTCTAAGTCAATTGAACTATGCTCGTGCGGGCTTCTCTCTCTCTCTCCTCTCTCTCTCGTTGGTGGCATGGGAAACAAAGCAAGACTTGTCAAAATCTGATAAAAAGAAATACTTGAACCAGATTCTTCGCCTTTTGGATGAAAATGGCAACATTTATGCTCTCTGGTGGCAAAATTCTTGTCTTCTTTTCTTTTGTTATTCGATAAATTACTTCCTACGTAGAATGATTGGTAAAGATCCTTCCAAAATTGCTCATTAGAATTCAACAAAAAAATGAAAGCATTATTGTGTAGAATTCGAGATGTCCTGGTTAACCTAGGTATCATGTGAAACCGTCTTGTAAAGACAAAAACGACCAAATATTCTGTTGATTGAGAAGACTCAATTGATGTCAGTGGAGATATAATATCATATCGTTTGAGAGAATAAAAATTATACTGTATATAAATAAAATCCACACACAGTACATCGCGTTTTGATGTATGAACTCAAAAGCAAATTGAGTATGAGCTCCAATCGAAAACATGCGATAATATACTGAGAATACTGATTGACTTTATACCTATTGCACAAGTGGATAGAATAATATCTAAGTGTCGTCAGTAAATCTATCTTTCTGAATGTTTTTCGTTCAGTTTTAAGATTACGCGAGAGGTCATAACTACTCTACGTCACAAAAGTGATATTACAACATTTAAGCTAATCATATAATGAGAAGTTTTGTCTCCTGAAATTCACTAATTGATTGACATTTTATTCATCGACCCAAAGGGCTATTTAAACTAACTCAAAATTTAACGGTAAGATTTTCGTTGATATAATTTTGAACTTTAAGATATCGATTGATAGAATTAGAAGTTTAGAAAGTCATTGCAAAACACTAATACTTTAAGTTTGAATTGATATGAATTAGTGTGTCATTAGAACATCTAGAGAGGAGCAAAACTGGACCAACACCGCAATTTCGAATAAAACTTAGTTTGATTTCGGTCATGGTTTTAAAAAGGCATGATTCGTGGTTCGATTCTAATCTTTTGGAGGTGAAAACGGTGAAATAAGATTTGGAATTTGACTGTAAGTAAAGATCGACTAAAAATAAAATAAAATTTAATTTAAAATAAAATAAAATTTGATATAAACTACCAAATGAGTTACGAGTTTGAAATAATTACTCAAAACTAAATAAAAATATAATAAAAAAAATATTTTTTATTCACTTTGTAAAAATGGAACGAAACATAAATGAGAATGTAGTCAAAAGACGAAATCTGTTGCCCCCCGGGCATCCTGGCCCGACAGTTTGTGAATGAATTAAATCACGGTAACTCAATGACCTAGAGATATGAGACTTTTACCTGATATTCCAAGGAGCTGCTACCCCAACATTAGAGGTGACAACTCTCACACTGAGATAGCGCATACGTCGAACATAGACTATTGTACTCAATCTACTATTTCTGAACCAACTGAGCTATGTCCGTGCGGGCAAGAGAATCACTTATCCTGGTTAGTTCGATTTGGGGACTAGAAAATCGTAGGATACTAATTGATAATTAAGAATTGTTTAAGACACGTGGCAAAGTTTGACTTCGGGAGCAGTGGATTTACAATAGTTTTGAACACAATGGATCATCGCCTAACGATTCCGGGCAAGGCGGAAGGAATCAGCTGAAGTTTCCTGCGATTCTCAGTTTCTCGTTTGCTTCCTTCTTCGCTGATAATGGCGGCGCTGTTCAGGAGATTCGCTAAAGCTTCTTCATTCGCATTCTCGGATGCATTTGCAGGCCAATCCAAGTTCAATCACACTGATTTCAGAGTTCCTTTTGGAGTTGTAGCTGCGGTTTCTGGTGGAGTCTCATATTTCTGCTACTTTTCCTCCTCAAATTTGGTAATTTTTTCGGTTGTTATTGATCTCAATTCAATGGCGTGAACAAAGATCGCAAGTTTCATTCAGGTTTATTTGATACAGTTTGTTAAGTTATTCATCATGGAATTTATGTCTCATTTCCGATTCTAAATCTCTCTTGCACGAGCTAATGCTAAGGGGGTTCTATGTTGGATGAAGAAAACTGGAGATTAAAGATTACCCTTGGTTGAATTGATGATATTAAGATACAATGTTCTGGGTCTATGTGACTATGATATTAAGTTGTTCTTGTTGGCTCCGGTTGGTTTAGTCACTTGTTTAGGCCTCTTTTTAAATACTTGTTTTTCTATCGACTGAAACCCTTTACATAGTTTATTTTCTTAAATGATTTGAAGATTAAAATGAGTTACCCGCAAAGTTTATTCACCTTGTTTAGGTCAGTTAATCTCAATTAATAAGCTTATTTGACCAGATTTTACCAGACATGTTTTACATGCTCAAATGGGCTCTATTAAGTTCAAAGCAATAAAATTTAATTTATAAATCAATGCTGACTGTGTTGGGAACTGATACTCCCAACGGATTGAAACAATGAAATCAAGTTGATATCAAATGAATAGGGTTGTTCTGATAGCTTGTGGTTTTGTTTGTAATTTTTGG
This sequence comes from Begonia fuchsioides, assembly GCA_003255005.1. Taxonomy (NCBI): domain Eukaryota; kingdom Viridiplantae; phylum Streptophyta; class Magnoliopsida; order Cucurbitales; family Begoniaceae; genus Begonia; species Begonia fuchsioides. Next base: position 355,189 of record QAOC01054093.1, on the reverse strand, counting down.
TTTACTCTTGAAGCTATTATAGAGTACAGCTGTTGCGATTTCTGTGCATACACAAGTTATTGTAGTTTCCAGTCTCTGTCGAAGAAAGAGTTCTTTGCAATAGTCTTTGAAGAGGCCTTGCTAATCTGGCTCTGCCCTTTTATACTTCTTTATAGGTTCATCTTGATCAAAGCATAGACGAGGCCAAAGAGAAAGTTGGTTAGTCATGCTATAACATATTGGCTATTGATTATCATCCATTTGATTTCAATTAAAAACTACAATGAAGACTTTTAATTCTTGAAGTACCTATAATGTAATTTCAGCTCTAAATCCAAATAAATGGATTGAATTCAAGTTGCAAGATACTGCAAGGGTTAGCCATAACAGTCACTTATTTAGGTATTATTCAATCCTTCATCACTACCAATTCTTTTTTATCTTCATCGTCATCTTCATGGTTTTGGATTCTCATTTCCTCCTAATGTTCAAGTGTTTCATCATATGATTCCGATTTTTTGGGTCCTTAGCATATATCTTCTGTCATAACGTGACAGGTTTTCATTTGATCCTACTGTCAAATTGGGCTTAGATGTCGCGTCATGTATCATCACAAGGTTCAATTATGGTTTATCAATGTCTTTAAAGATTTAGATTAGATAAACCTCTTTGCACCATCATAACATTTTTTTTCCTTATTTAGGGCTCCAACAGGACAAGATGCAGAAGGGAAAACAAAATATGTCATACGCCCGTAAGGCTTCTTGTGTAAATTGTCATGCGGAATGGGATATATGGATTTTGCTGGTTTTCTTATTGCTTTAAACTTCAACTTTAAAGAATTTTAGCACTCGTTGGATAGATTTGACTCAAGACATTTTTTTGTCATGTGGGTAGACCTCCGTTTGGTTTCCAATTAAATCTCTTAGTGTTTTGTGCTTGAGTTCAAAATCATCTTTTAATGCTTTATCTCTTTGGAGGCACTTCAATCAGTTCTTTCTTAGAAGTTGCCATGTTGAGCTTCCTGACTTAACTAAACTTTATGGTTTGATTAAGGTATACTCCTATATCAGATCCAGATTCGAAGGGATACTTTGACTTATTGATTAAGGTGTGTTGTAATTCATGCAGACACTTGTATCTCTCATTTTGGTATAAATGTTCCTTCTAAATGCTCTTTTCTACCCAAACTGCAAAGGAGACTGGAATGATTATTTATCTTTTTTATAAACTATTGTAGAGCAAATATATTGCAGGTATATCCAGAGGGAAAAATGAGTCAGCATTTTGCGACCTTAAAACCTGGGGATGTACTTGAAGTGAAAGGGTACGATCTCCAATTCATACTGTACACGTATTGTAAATATGAATGTCTTTTTAAAGAAAATAAAGACATAAGAGACACAATATTTAAATATGAAACATAGATATACAGCTAATTTATTTCTTTTACTTTTTTTCATTGTCTTTCTTTCTATGCAGCCCCATTGAAAAGCTCAAATATACTCCAAATATGAAGAAAAAAATTGGCATGGTAAGATAGATCACACTTCAAGGGAGTCTTAAACATTCTATAGCCAAATTTCTTAAACTTCCTGATGTCAGATCCTTCATTTTTGTTTCTTTTGTTTCCTACATAGATTTCAGTTCAATGACTCAGATTTTATGCTTCAATAATATGTGATCAATTAAATTTTTTCTCTCAATTTCAAAATATCATTATTTAGTGAATGTGTGTATCTTCTGCATCCTAATATCTCCTAATACTGTTGAATGTTTTATGTATTAGAACTGTACGTAATATTAGTTAGTGAATTAGGATGCGATTAAAAATCTTAGATTTGCATGTCTTGCAGATTGCTGGGGGCACAGGCATAACTCCAATGCTTCAGGTTATTGATGCAATACTGAAAAATCCTGATGATAAGACACAGGTGAGGGATGATCATATCCTTTTTTTCTTGGGTAAAATGCGCATTCATTGAATAAATGTTACGTTCAAAAGTGGTGAGCGATTGAGAATGAGGAGCTAATCTGATGTTGATGTCGATCCCACCAAATAGTTGAATTCTGATTTTTAGATTGGATGTCGGTTAAGGCCTACCCAAAGAAAGTTTGAAGAAGTCTAGAATTGATAAAGAAATTTCGTAGGGATTGATTTTTGTGATTCATATTTAAATAGGGAAGGTAACAGAATTAAATGGAACGTCTTTTTACTATACATGGAAAAATATTATGAATAGCAACGTAAAGTTAAGACTGTTTTCTATTAAAGTAAATCATTATTCACGAAATCTGTCAACAATGTTGAGGACCTAAATTACCTTATATAATAAAGACATTGAAACATCTTTCTTGCAACAATATCAGAGTTTTACTTATTTTCTTATATTTCTTTTCCTTTTGTATCAGATGATTAATTGGTTATAGTGTAGTATAATCTATATTCTTCTTTGAGATTTGATACAAGCCAAGATTAGATTATACTTTTATTTGAAAGAAAAAAAACTCGAATTCTTGTAGGTTTCCCTGCTTTATGGCAATGTTTCACCAGATGATATATTGCTCAAACAGAAACTAGACATTCTTGCTGCTAGCCACCCTAATTTAAAGGTATACCTCATCTTGAAAAATCTTGTTCTTGTCATCAAGAGCTACGTGCTTCATTTTCAAAGGAATATAATATATTCTTCATTTTCAGGTTTTCTATACTGTTGACAATCCTCCCAAGAATTGGAAAGGAGGAAAAGGTTATATATCAAAAGATATGATTACAAAAGGCTTACCTAGTCCTGCAGATGACGCCATAATTCTTGTAAGTGCTACTATTGCATTTAAGAAAATATATGCATTAACTGCGTTGCCTACCGTTTGAGATGTAAAATAGAGAATAAAAACCAAATGATGATTTACATGTCAATGGAAGAAGGTTCTTGGTGAAATATTTATCATCTGCATTTTTTTCTTATTTATGCTTTGTTCTTAATCGATGTTGCGATAAAAAAAGCTAATACTAGTTTTATTTTTTTATCATATTTTCTTATTCTAAATGCTGACTTGTCGAGTTATGATTGATTGCAAGTATCTTGCCTTGGAGAGAATTTACTGTCCGATTTACAATAAATATAATAAATAATTATTTTAATTGTAATGCATTCAATGTACTTTAATCAAACCAATCACAGTTTGACATATAAGCGGGTACAATAAGAATGTATGGTAAGAAACTAACTCTAGAATTATTTTGAGAACAAAAACTTGTGACTTGTAGTAGATTTTGTTGAAATTAAGTTCTCATCTCGGTTAATTTTGATGAAAAAATGAAAGTGCAGAAAGAAAAGTATGACCATCAAACTGGTGTTTTTTTTTTGTTGAGGTATGTGGGCCTCCTGGAATGATGAAACACATATCCGGTGAGAAGGCCAAGGATTACAGTCAAGGAGAGGTACAAAATCATCAATTTCCACCCCTAAAAATGCTCAATTGTTATGATGGTCTGATGACTTCTCTGCCATTTGCTCTGTTTGTAGCTCTCTGGCATACTCAAGGAACTTGGATTCACGGAGGAGATGGTCTACAAATTTTGATGAAATGATAACAACTGAGACTCATTGGTGAGTTTGCTTTTCTTTCATATTTCATGTAAAAGAATATTTGGTACGAGTAGTTGAATTTGTTTGATCTGGACTTGGGAGAGTGAGTGAGCCATGGTTAAACAAAATAAAAGCTCACAGCATTTGGTGTTCTTTCAAGTATTCTATGGTAAATTGTGACCAATGCTTATTATTGATCCGAATTGGTGAGTTTTACACTTTGAGTTACGTGGCATTCGTGCGAAAAATAGTCATAAATTTTGAAGAATGCTTGGTACAGAATCTCGTTTAAGAAATAAGACCCAAAAGCAAGCTTGCTCGAGATTTCCAATAAGCAAGCGTCATGAGGGTTCGGGTGGGGCGAAAGAACGGCTCCAATTCGGGTGGGTGAAGATTTATGGAAGAATGATGCTAGGGTTAGGTGGGTTGGTTTCGGTTCGGGAAACCACATTAGATCGGTTTGAGTTTGAGTTTGATTTGGTTTGTGTTGATTTTTTTACCCTCGATTAGTTTTAGTTTTATAATTTTTTACCACTAAAACTAGAACTGAGACGGTGAATTGTGGATCTTTGGGAACAGAACCATAATTGTAAGGGACAAAACAATTCGAATAAGATAAAAATTATTGGTTCAGGTCTGGTTTTGTCTACCCAGATCTTACTCATAGTCAAACATTGAAGAATTTAATACAATTAAAATGAAAATAATTATTAATATAATAAATAATAACCTAATCAAATTTATTAATTAATTTGTTTTTATGGTTAAAAGTAAAGGAGTGAAGAAATGTGACCAAGCTCGTAATTTTGGCCTAAATCTACCCTAAATAAAACCACTACTATAAAAACACCTAACCCCATCGCCATTTCCTGCATTTCCCATTCTCTCAGCTCTGGTTGTGACTTCACCGCCGAACCCCCAAGCTTTGACAGCCATGGCAGTCCCTTCTTGATCTTCTAATTGAGTTTCCACTTCTATCTTACTCTCTTCCTGCGCAAAATGGACGAGGATTTGTTAAAATGGAACACCGATTGCGTCTATTTTTTGGCCTCCCCTCTCACCTGCAAGAAGGTTACATTTCGTGCTCGTAACTGTTTCTTTTTTCCATCGGGAGTGATTAGCTGGATGTGTTTTCTTTACTGTTTTGTGTGGGGAATTTTGTTTGTTTTCCCGAATTTGCTATAATGGTTTATGTTTAGCCCTACATTTGATGGATTTGAAGTTTATGGATGTTCAGAGCACAGGTCAGCTACATCTCAATTCGAATCGACTTCATGCTGATAATTTAAACCACAAACTGTGGATATCGATGACATTCGATTTTTCTTTTTTTTGTTATTTAGTGAACGTGATGATAGATATTCATTAGTTTTACGTTGGGTTTATTTGATAGTATTTTTTTCTCCTCCAATATATCATAGGATAAATTGTTTCTTTCATTGCCAGGGAGCTGAGTGTGAGTATCGGCACAGCGAAATTGCGAGGCTTAACCCAAGGGATTGCTGGTACTGGTTAGCAGGGAATTGCCTTAACCCAACATGTGGTTTCAGACACCCTGTTAGTTCACTATTCATTTGGGATCACTCCTATTGACATTATTGACGTGCTTATTTGTGGAATACAATTTTCTTATGTTTATTTGCTGAGTAAACATATGAAAATTTTGGTGTTAGCTATTTACTTTTTACCCATAGTCTTAAAATTTGAATTTCTAGGCATTGCAAATAAAAAATAATTCTAGATTTAAGATTTGGAAGATCATCAAGTTTAGTAGAATGACAATACTCCGATTTAGAGAAATCTAGTTTGGGAAATAGAGTTGGTGCTAGTGATTAGTTGATAATCTATGGAGGTGAACAGATGATTATGTTGTTGAGGAGCCACAAGTTTTTTAACTTAATAATTAGGTGTGCTGGCTTAGCATTTGTATGATTTTGGAGAACACAGAATTTAAGCTATTTTCCTAAATATTAACCACAAATCCTCTTCCATTTTCTCTGTCATCAAAATCCTCTTTACTTCTCTGAAAAAACTTGGTATGTTGACAGTTCTGCTCTTTTTTTTACTCGAGTAATGGAAATGGTGTACCCCCAGTTTCTAGCTATATCTTTCTGACTTGTTACTAGTTAGTTATCATTTCTCTTCTTTTTTATTATCAATCCGAAAATGATAAATGTAACCCTTTATCATTCTATGTTAAGATGTACGTCTCTCATGCGAACTTATAAAACTTGTTGAATTTTGTAGCCATTGGATGCAGTTGCTGGAAAGACATCTGAATCTACTCAGGTTTCTGCTACAGTGAGTGTAAGCAAGACTGGTGTACCTTGTTATTTTTATGTAAACGGCTACTGCAGCAAAGGTGAGACGTGCTCCTTTGTGCATGCAAATGATGGAAGTATAGGTTCAGGGAGATCAACTAGGGTGGGCCCTGGAAAGATAGATCCAATTCCATCCGATTCCAAACTAGTTGCCAAAAATGACAAGGAGTCATCATCTGAAAAGCATATGGATCCATCAAAAAAATCTCATCAAGCATTAGTTGATGCGATATTTGAGCCTAAAGAAAAAATCCGAAAGCCATTGCATGAAAATAATTTACGGAAAAGCATTTATGAACTGGCCCCTGCATCTGAGCTTGAAGAAGAGGCTACTGGTAGATCAGAGCCTATACTTTCTGAAGAGGAATACCAAGATGGCGATGGCTTGGAAGAGCAAGTTGTCGATCATATCGAGCCAGAGGAGCGCTGGGAGTCATCTCCAGGATTTGATGTTCTAGTGGATGATGAGTCTGAAAATTTGGTTTATGAGGGTGATCCAGAGTACTATTCAGCCATTGATAGAGAGCGTAAGGAGCTTAATAGCCACTTTTTGGGGCATGAGTTTGAAGACCTGGACAAGTACGATTCGAAATACCATGAAGCAGACAGCACTTATGACCGTTTAGAGAATGGACCTATCTATCATCGTCACCACTTAAGAGATAAAAACCATCATCGCCATTCTAGAGATGTAATGCTAGATTCTGTAGAGTCCAGAAAGAGGAAGCTCATACGAATGGAATTGGCGTTGGATGATAGAAACTCAGTCGATCTCAGGGATCAACTAAGAAGACGTCGATTGGTCGATGATATAAGCTATGAGTTTTTGTATCAGACCAGTGGATTTCGTGAAGAGACTAGCAGGCATGATATAAGCGACCGATTCCGTGGAAGATTGGCTTTCAATGACGACGAGAATGGGACTCTTCCTTATTCTTCAAACCGACAAGAATCAACAAGGCTTCAAAATCATTACAACTCGCGAAGAAATTGGAGGGAAAAAGGACATAATGGACGACAAAACTTCTCTGAGGTTCCGAGGAAAACAGATTCAAGGGATCGAAGATTCATTCAAGAGTCTTCTGCCTTTGATGGACCCAAATCCCTTGCCCAGATAAGAGAAGAGAGGAGAAAAGCCAAAGAAAATGGAGATTATCAAAGTGAAAACCATTTGGGCCAATCAAACAGAGCAGATTTTAAAAGTCCGAAATGACCGAGTGAAATTCACAAGGGCAAGAACGGACCGAATTTGGAAGAACGAACACGACCATTCGAACCGAGGTAGTTCTAAAAAAATCAAGTTTATGACTTGATGTTAATGTGGTTTTGTTTTGTTTTTTTTAATGCATTTAAGGATAAAGATTCAAAGCATGCTGTTGTGGAACCATTTGAGCGTAGGATAAGAGAAGTCTCTACTATCAAGCTCCCCCCTGTCCCCATTGGTTCTGTAACATACTTTTTTTATAAGATTTCTATTCTATGATCTCTGCTACATATTATACTTTGACGTGACACTAATGTTACACTTTGATGTGTCATTTGGAGATTACTGAAAGACATGTCGAATGATCGTGGTTGGACAACTAAGCATGGACCCACCTTGACCAAAAGTCAACAAATTTTTCTAGGGAATTTTATTCTTCAAAGAAGCATGGCTCTTTCATCTGGGTATGTCCACCCTTGTCTTCATCTTCACTAACCAAGCAATGATTTTAATTATAAATTAATTCAAATTATAACCCACCACCCACCACCCACCATTTTTAGCCAATCAAACTTTAGGTGGATCGACTCGATTCTCTTAATTTTTTTTTATAAGTAAATGATATTAATCAAAAGAAGATTTAGTTTTTCGGCTTAAATCTCAGCTCAATAAGAGGAAGTTACACTTCAGCAATTCATTCGACGGTGGGTCGAAGTTAAGGTAAAAGGGTGGTACTGATGGAGCAGGGAATCCCAGTTGATCCAAATTAATTTTAATGAGATAGAAGGCATAAGGGAAAGCCGAGCATCGGGCAAATCTAGAGTGCATTTTTGCTTGATTTACAAATATCTAAAAGAGATGCCCAAGAGCAAATTCTAAACTATATCAGCAGCTTTCTGTATTTTGGTTTTGAATAGTAAAATATATAAATTCTCCATGGAAAAATAAATGAAGCCACCTGTGGAATGGGTCACAAAGGACCCGAAATTGGAGCCCACGATGCAGTGCCAAGCTGGCCCATATACTTTGTCAAACTCCTACATTAAAGATTAAGAGCAATGATTAGTGATGCTAATTTTTTGATTAATTATTGCATAATTTGGGTGGGGATTCTGCGAACCAAGTGTTCTTGATACTTGTATTTTAAAAGGGTTTTGACTATTTTTTTTGTTTGGTGTGCACATGGGACTACAATTAGGGTTTGAATAAAAATAAAATATGAATTACTTCACATGGAAGAAAATTAAACAATGTGATCCGGGTCTATAGCTTGTGATTGTCAAAGGAATTGCTTTTATGGGAGAGAGGGAGAGAGAGAGAGAGAGTAATGTTCATGAACTGATCTTTTTAGCTTAGGGTGGGGGAAAGAGAGAGAGAGAGAGAGAGAGAGAGAGAGAGAGAGAGAGAGAGAGAGAAACCATTTGAAATCCCTCTTTGGTGACCTGATCTTTTAAACTGCAAAGAAAATGCTTGAAAATAACAGTTCAGCGTGGGGTTTTGTCTAAAAAAGGAGATCATCTAAGCCTAAAAAACACAGGTAGAGGGAGAGAGATTGCATGCAATTTCTTTCGCAGAAGTGATAATTGAGAACGCAGATAAAAAAAACGAAGAATCAAAGGTACCTTTTTGATGTTATAAGCCATGTGTTTCCCACTAAACTTATCCAAGCTATCAAAACTTGTTCTTGCGCATCTAAAAGCATGAATTTGCATGAATTCCGGCATATCGCAAACCAGCACTTTCACTTGAAGAAACGAAGCCACTGAATTCAAACTTGTCTCCACATGCGACACCGATTTTCGACCTTCCATCTTTCCGGCCACTATTTCATCGCCTTCCCTCTTCGATTTCCTCGACCCTGCCCAGCCGTACTTGACCGGAAATTTCTGGATCAACGCCGGCAGCTTCCGGCCTCCTGCACCGAACTTACTCATGGATTTCAACCCTTTGTTTTGGCTATCCATTGTTCCTCGGAGCTTCTAAATAAGAGGAGGAAAATAAAGGAGAAGAAGAGAGAGAAACTAGAAATAGGGTTGAATAAGTGATGAATTAGAGAGGCAAAGCATGTGTTATTGCCTGTAATGGTGGATATTTGAAGGATTTGATATCTTTTGTTCTTAGCCTTCTAATAATTGACGTGGTTCATTATTAGGGTTTTGCGATTGTTTATTGTTCTCCTTCAAATTTGCCTCTGGACATCCAGCACTCAAGGACCCCTACACTTGCCCATCTGTTTCGGTAGGGTTTTGTCTAATGAAATGAGAACTTTTTTTATTCCTAAGTTGATAATTTTCATTGAAATAGACGAAGCGTCGTAAAAAAGTGACCGAATTCGAAACAAAGAAAGAACGAATAGATTTGCCGGAGAAATCTTAACGGGTAAAAAAACGACAAACATGGGAGAGATAATGTTCGCCGTTGAGAAGCCAAATATACCGGAGTTAACGTAGAAAAAATATTGTGACGTTGATTTAGTCCGATTAATCATTTAAAACTTAATTATAAGTTTCAAATTTATTTTTTGTTATTATCTTCTAAACATGGGCTAATAATCATAAAAAAATAAAACTCTATAGTCTTATATTGAGACCAAATTTCAAAGACCTCGTTACACTGAATATCCAGCCGAAAAATCAAATTGAAATTGAAATGGAGATAATAAATAAAAAAGAAAATAAGCCAAAAAATTGAGAATTCCCTAATTCACAGCACGTAAAGTTTGGATTTTTACGTCAAAACACTCCGGTAAATTTTGGATGTATTTAAAAACACCAGATGCGACCCAAATTATCAAAATAAAATTGCACATAAATCAAAATCGAAGCTTTTTAGCAATTTATTTTTCATTTCAACGTTTCTTGATTTTTTTGTGCCTGTTTTCAATTTCTTCTGCTGTGAAATTGTGCATCAATTGCAAATATCATCATAATTGAGAAGATAAACTGATATTTTTTTTCTAAATTTGAAAATATAATGTTTATATGTTGGTAGGAAAATACAAGTTGAGCAATTAAGCCATATTGGTCTTTGTTTAGGTGCAGGTTAACTTTCTCACAAACTGTCGGGCCCAGAGTGTGGTGGCTCTGATAGCGAAGGATTTCGCCTTTTTAAGTACAAGGTGAACCGCAACATGAAGAACGCAAAAGGACAGATTGAACATGTGCTTCCATTTTATTTTAATCCATCACCAAAAAAGACAACTAAATTGTCTAAAAAAAACATTCTTTAAGAGTGAGTTCATGTTTCATTTAATTCAACTATGAATATCAACAATTTGGTAATAACCATTTTCTCAGGTTTTTGTAATAATTTCTGTCTATTATGATAAAATATTACTATCGCATTGACTTATGATTGGTACAATAATTATAATAAAAATATATTTATATTTTCTTATGTTAACTATAATTTTAATAAATTGATCATGATTTGACATAGCAGTGTAAATAATAAGAATGTAAGATAAAAAATTACACGATTAAACCTTTTGGGATATCGATAATTAGTGCAAATATTCATAGAAAAAGAATAACGGCATCGCGTAAGTACCTTGTCATTATCATTTCGTGTTATATATAAGTTGAACTATCCTTGTCGATGAACCCCATCACAGTTCTTCTATTTAAAAAAGTAGAGTGATTGAATTTTAAAATTATTAGACATTTTGAACAAAAAAAATTAAATTATTGTATAGTCGCACACAAGTTTCGATGAACCATGTGACATGATTACGCATAAACATGAAATTAAGCCCGAGCATCAAATTTCGTAGTATCCAGCTTCTAATATGAGATTATTCGTTTTAAACGGAATCCAGCTCGATTTTACAATTTAATTAAGTCAAAAGTTTGTAGTACTACGAAGAAGAAGTAGGAAAACTCTTTTCGCATATCATCGATTTTCCAATCTCCCCAAATAATATGAAATTGTGCGTCTATTGTTTGACATATTAGAATTTTAGGTATTCCTTATCGACGACCATATCCATCATTCTTCCGGTTAGAATTTAACTATAATATTATCTATTATTATTAGTCAAATAACTCGAACATTTGTTTCTTCGTGGTTAGCCCAAACCGTGTTGAACCGTGTTAGGGTTTTTTTCCTTATAAGCTTGACAAAGTGGTGGGGCTAAGACTGTGTACGTTTCTAGAGAAAGAAAAGGATGGATTAGTTTGTAGCGTAGTAAACGGCTTATCCTTTGCGATAAGTCTAGAATAATTTACAATTATATATTTGGAGGAGAATGACTTGAATGGCTGTCCATATTGTGGGGTTTGTGTCGAGTAGACATAGGACAATTGATCGTTCATTGAAATTATGTCCTCTTAGGTATTCCATGAATGGCTTCATGGAATACCTAATTGACAAGACTTTGAATATTTTTTTTGTTCTTCAATAAATGCCATTTTTAAGTAAAAAAATTACTTATTTTTCTCAAATCATAGTATATATATCATAGAAAATTTATGATAATTAAGGAGAAGAATTCTACTTATAAACAATACAAATGTTACTTTTCAAAATGTGAGGTTGTGCACCTCTATTGGTATGAGTCGGACTTTCACAATTAGAAAAATAAGGATTATCATCGTCTTCTCAAGACGAGTCACTGCATTTCACTTATCTTAAAGATGGTATGATGTTTTCATTAACATGCTTGACTCACTTCAAGTTGAGATAAGCCTCTGATAATATTTGTAACATTTCGAGGTGGTCTTAGTACAATATTATTCACTTTGAGTCGAAGTCATTTACTTTATAACCCAAAATGTCTAATATTTGTAAAGAATGAAACTTTATTTATATACACTACAGATTTTACGCTTCCACATGATATGAGATTATGCACACATTTTAGAATGGATCAAGTCATCACCAACAATAAAATATTAGATCGTTCTTGTCTATAAAAAGTCAGTCGCCACACACACACACACATATATATATAATTTAGGAATTTATCGGGGTTTCAAATTTGAGAAACAGGTAAATGTTATTTCAGTAGTATTCTTCTAGCACTGTGCAAAAATGTGGATATGAATGAGAAACCTACTATCAGGCTTTGGAGTTTCTTATTTAACAGTTAAATCTACTTATATAAAATTTTAATTGGTATTGAGAACTGCAACATTTTAATGTGCTTTCAGTAAAATATTATTTGTTTTGAATTAAAATTTGGACAAATTTATTCTTGAATTTTTTCTCTAAAACTATCTGAGATCGTGCACTCATAGTGGTACGAGAATATGAGATGATTCTCACCATTTTAAAAAATATTAAGCCGTCCTTGTTAAACAAGATTGGAAGCAACAAATTGTATACTTAGCAATAATTTTTTTTTTTTTGGTTTATAGTCTAAAAATGTATTGTACTATGTAGAATATGAATTTCAATTACATACAAGATAAATTTTGTTCTTTCAAACATTGTGAAATTAAGAACCAATATTGATATAGGATGACCTAGCGGTGGGCGTCGGATTGGAGTTTTGGATCCGATCAGATCGGCTCCAAAACTCAATCTGAATCCGATCAGATCCGATCTGAATCTCAGTAAAGTTATCAGATCAGATCCTCTGTTTTTTCGAAAGCATTTTCCAGAGAGCGATTCAATATCCATCTATTTTTCCGAAAGGGTTCGTCGCGGTTCGTCGGGGTTAGTCGCGGGGTTCGGAGTCGATCGTCAGGGTTTGTCGCAGGGTTCAGAGTTGATCGTCGGGGTTCGTCGCGGGGTTCAGAGTCGATCGTCGGGATTTCATAAAAGATTACGGATTTGGGGATTTCATATTTTTTATTTGGAGTTCGATTATAAACGGCAATCCGACGTTCGGATTGGATCGGATCGCCTTTGAATCTGATAACGATCCGATCCGATAAATGATCCGAACGTCGGATCAAAACTTGACTTTGCCGACCGAATACCGTTGCCCAATCCGACTCGATCTGATCTAATCCAATCGAATTTTTTAGATTGGGTTGGATCTGCCCAGCCCTAGGATGACACATGACAATCAACAGAATATTAAACTATCATTGACTTTGCTGGGAGGTTCGCCATATATTCAATCCTCCTAAGGATCATATAGTTCCTTGTTCCTCAGCTGAGGCCCTTCCCCAAGTCACGACAAAGCCGTTTCATTATTCTAGTTAGGGTTTACATGTAAAACTTTAAAACAAAAAATAATTATAAGTAGAATACAAATATTGATTTCAGTTACAAAAATGAAATGGAAAATTGAATGTCAAACACAAATACAATAATGCAGAGAAAAAAAAAAGAATTATCGATTTATCGAGCCTCCAACGATCACAAAATGCCCAGACCAAGTCCGAGGTTGAAAGTGATACAAACGAGGAGAGGAGCTGTTATTGTTGCTGAATCTGGAGAGAGGGTTGAATCTGGAGCACGTTAAGGTCAATGCAGGAGCACGACCGGAGGTTGTCGCCGGAGACGGCGGCTGTGGCGGCGAGAGGGATTACAGGGAGGTTGTCGCAGTTGCAGATCTCGATCATGGTGCCATCTGGGTCGTGGAAGAAGAGCTGGTCAACGTAGACTCCACCCTCTTCAACCCTTGCTTTTACGTATTTTATCTCCATTTCCGTCAGCATTTTCTCCACTGCTGCCGTGCTCTCGCACTGTTCATGTAATTTTAAGTCATGGGTTGTCTTTTTTTCATGATCTAGAGAGAGAAAGTTAGAGAAACGTACTTGGAAAGAGAAATGGTTGTCCTTCGGGTTGATCCGGGTTTTCATGTCTGGCATGTTACTAGGGCTTTCCGCTTGGAGAAGATGAACTCCAATGCCATAATTAAACAACCTTAAAACCAGAGAAAAAAAGTTCAGAAATCAATAAAACAAAAAAAAAACAAAAAGCCCTTCGCCGCCATTGATGAATTGATCAAACGAACTTACCAGGCTCCGTCGAAACCGAAAGAATCGGGTCTTCTGATGGGGAAAAACCCAAGAATACTTTGATAGAAATCAAGAGATTTCTTCAAAGATCTGCAGACAATAGAAATGTGATTCAAAGACTTCAAATGCAGAGGATTTTCCATGCTTTCCTTCATTTTCTCAAGAATTCTTTGCAGAAAAACAAAAAACAGCGATTCTTCGGGGTGTAGGAGAGAGAAAATAACTGAGAAAAGTAGCTTCGGAGAGTGGTGAGGATTCCATTAATGGCTGCCCTCCAGCTTTATATAGATCTGAGGCAAGATATTTTCTGATTATTTTACTGCAAATTGAGATATGAATGCATAACTACACGCAGGATACACGTTTACAATATGGGTAGATTATATCAGAATTACTCGTTTCAAATTGTCAACGCGGTTTATGAAATCTCGTACGTGGTCTCAGTTTCTGTCTTGTTCTATGTGTAGATGACGAGGATGATTGGCTGGACAGATGTTCTTGCTTCACAAACACATGTTCGGTTTCTGTAATATTAAATGTTTCTATATTTCTCTCGGGTAAGTTTTATTCTCACGTAGAATTCAAATCAAAATTTATAATTTTAGATTTTTTAAATTGACTCAAGTTTCGATTTCAATTTTATTTAATATTTAAAAAAAAATTAAAATATAATAAATCAAATATTTTTTTATAATTATGTCAGATTTTAAGTAATTTAACATGTTTATCACAAATTTCAGGATTTATATTGAATTATATTAGGGTTTGAGTCGAATTTTAATCTATTTTATAACTTTTTTGACCAACTCTCTCAGTTCTGATTTCCCAGTTTTTTATTCCTAAAAACTTGCATTAGCCAATAAATTAATATTTTTTAAAAATTAAAACCAAAACTGGATTAAAACTAACAATTTCGGTCTAGTTTATGGTTCTGGTCTGGTTTTACCCACTCTTGCTATATATGTTGCTTTTTTATCACTAATTTTCCTTCTACATCATGAACATATTTTAAGTATTATTAATAAATTATTTACGTGTTCAAAAACATAAACGGCCGTTGAAACCCATCGCGTGTTCGAGTTTAAATAAATTTTTTTGAGAAATTAAGGTTGGAAATGAAAAATTCTTGCTACTACGCAAATAATCATACACATTAAAT
The DNA here is from genome assembly GCA_003255005.1 of Begonia fuchsioides. Lineage (NCBI taxonomy): Eukaryota > Viridiplantae > Streptophyta > Magnoliopsida > Cucurbitales > Begoniaceae > Begonia > Begonia fuchsioides. The sequence continues at coordinate 340,019 of QAOC01054093.1, read as the reverse complement.
GTACAATAGATGGTATTATTCAAACTTTAAAGTTTGAAATTGGAAAATATTTTATATTATATATTTAATCTTCTCTTTTAATTGTAACTTTCTTAAGATTAAGATGTGAATTTTAAGGCATAGGCAAATAAAGAGTTATGCGATTACTTATAATCATAATCTCGATAAGCACTTAATTACAATACATATGCCAAATTCTTGAGCTAATCCTTGTAATTTCCTTACTATTTACACGATTCTTAATTTGATATTTACTTTGGATGCAATTATATTAGCCATAACCCTTATTGTATGATATCTTGACGGGCAATTACAAGGTTTTGACTTAATTGTCAAAGCTTTGATATCGATTGAATTTTAAATCTCCATAAATGCAAAATTTCTCTATGTTGTTGCTTCATAAGGTAATTTCAACAATTTAAACTAGTTCATATCATAAACATCGAAAAACGTAGCACCAAACTAAATTTAGTTGATTTGTGCGTCAGATAGTCTAAACCCAACATCGCGACAATTTTCTCACCTGAAGTATCACACTCGACACGCTAGTCTTTTTTACGACGAAGACAACCATACAATTTGGTTTGCTCATCACCACTTGCCTTGATTATACTATAGTCATCATGATCACACTCGTCGCGTTTATTCGAAAATTAAGCTTATTATATGCGCATATTTTGAAGCTTTTATCTAAGACCACATGTCACGAAGAATTATCATGAATTATTTCTAAAACTAGGGTGGAAGCATGTGGGAGTCAAACAATTATTTTGAGTACTTGGAAAAATGTGAGTTGGAGAAGGTGTTTTCTTTTATTTAAAAAAAATATAGTATATCACTTGTAGTTGTAGCATACTCTTTAATCCTTAAAATCTTCAAATGTGATTTTTCTTCACAAATATCGTCGTTGTCGAATTGGTTTGGTCCACTTTTAAATTAAAACGAAACAAGACCCGTCTCTAGGTATCTCAAATCGAGCCAACGGAGCAATAACTTTGTCAAGACATGTTCGATTGTATGGTTTTTTTAGGCATTTTGAGAAGTCTCGTATCGATCAGTATCGACGTTATTTCTTTGGAGATACTTGCACATGATTTTTTTTTTATTTTAGTTCAATACTTTTTATAAAAGTGGAAATATTTCTATGTAAAAATCATATATATTTATGTTTGAAGAGAGTGAGATCGATCGAATCTCTTGTGATGGAGAAACCTCGGAATCACATGATATCGAACCGTCCTAACTTTTCCAGTATAATATTCTCCAATATCATTAGATTTAATGTTGCTAAAATTATAACGTACCATATTAACTGTCCATGAAGCTAAATTTGGGAATAAAATGGACCGTGATTTATTTAACCTTGACAAAAATTAGAAATTTTAGAATTATACTTCGAGTAATAAGCAAGATAATTTAATAAAAAACAATAAATATAGATAATTACTCGGTTACATTGCTCGAAAAATGAACTTGTATTGCATAGACTTCCACCTATGAGCCGGTCGAGTTTGTACGCCAGAGTCGATTACTTTATTCGCTATCGATATCTAGTCATATAACATGTCAAGAATAATGTCACGTAACTAGATTTCAGTATCTTTAGCCAACTATGAAATAATTTAAAAAAAAAAAGAAAATTAATGCCATCCTAGATATTCAAAACAATTATTTTAATCACAAATGATCCATTTAATAGTATTAACATCATGGTTAATAAGAATAAATGATGATTAACGATACTGACAGATAGCTTAAACCCCTTTTTAATTACACTGTTTCGAATTCCATTTGCTTTCTAGCTGGAGAAGATACGTGAGTTCTGCATGGAAAATTATTATTATTTATTTATTTATTTGCTCTTTTTTTTTTGTCTCCTTTCTACTATTTTTTTAATCACGTTAATTGTTTATTGATAGCAGCATGTGCAATAATTGGAGGAATGGTCAACAAAAGCTGGAGTAATAACCAAGTCTTCATAAGAAGGCTTATTATGTTTACATTATTCCAAAATGAACTATATATATGCACCTTGAATTAGTGGAATAGTGTTTTGGGTATATTTTAATTTTATTTGGTAATTATTAATATTATAATAATAATAAATAAGTGATGACTTATGTGAAATTGTTTATCCCATCATCTTAATATTGTTTGCTTTAAACCGAAACTTGCACGATTTTATTATGAGAATATGACCCAAATGCATTGTTCTGATTCAGGCGAATAATTCATTTATGAACCGTTCACAATCTCTATCCCTGACTGATGTGGGATAGTTATCTTGTGAGACTGAGAATTAGAAAGCAAAAAATTAAAAAATAAACATAAAATTAATTTTTTAAATGTTGTTCATATCTTATCATTATCTTGTGATATGGAGTTGGGCATGCCTTAAATTTTCAACCAAATCTAAAAGCCTACACTCTGCCCTATGATTCCTACATTATTCTTTTTCAGAGCTTATTATATTTTTGCATGTTTTTGGATCAACAAAATACAAATACAAATACAGATAATAGTCAAAAATAAAAGCTACAGAAAATCATTTAAAATACCGAAAGAATAGCGACGTTCAGAAAATGAAATGAAAAATAAAAACTACAACAAACTGCATTGACATGGTCTTGACTCTAATTGCTAAACCTGACTAGCAATAAAGCTATATTTTCGAAGAAGAACGAGTAGAGAACTCAGCAAATTCCTACCAATTTATGACAGAAAAAAAACTAACATTTATGTTTCAAGAGAAATGCAGATGATTGTTTACCCGGTTCTCGATTTGGAGAGGAAAGAACTGGCTAATGCAAAGAAAGTTTCCTTCTGTCTTTTGTATTCGTTGTATCGCAGGAAGAAATAGCCAAGATAATCAAAGTCAATTGGAGAAATATTTGCCTGCAAAGAGCAAATTGAAATAATTTACAAAGTCTGTTCGAGAAATATTTGGCTGCACACAGCAAATGGAAATAATTTGTCCCGTCTGATTATTTTGTTATATTTGGAAATCGATGGTAAGTATAGAACTAAGATCACCTGTATCAACGCCCATAAAGCCCAATATAAGTGTGAAGCTAGCATGTATGTATTTGACTCAACATAAAGAGATTCTAGATCTTTTAGAGAAACCTTGAAGCCAAAAAAAAGTGTATCAGCATTGATAAATAAAAAATTAATGGCCACAAGTGCCAAAAAACCATGTCCAACCCTTAGCTTTTCAAGCTGTGAATGTAGCATGTAACTACCTCGTGAGGTTTGTCTGGTTGCAAATAGTGTCGGAAAAAGTGATATTGTTCTTCCTTACTAGGATACCTGCAAATATCAATCATATCAATTTCCACAGTTTGCCAACAAGTTGTGATCGTAATATTGTCGAGATCTGGATGAAGAAAATAACATTAACACCTACAAGCTGTAGTCACAATCATAGCCAGCATATTCATTGAAGTGGTTTCCAATGTCAAAGCCTCTGTAACTGTAGGATCCGTACTCAAAATCGATCAAGTAAAGTTTCCCTGATTTCAAATGAGCAGCGTTTTTGATGAGACAGTCAATAGGAAAAAGAAGGAAATAACCCTCCATCGCTTTAAAGAGGCAAAATAAATCAATTCTAGTATCTTCTCAAGCTATACAAATTGTTCATAAAATAGGACTTTTTTTTTCTTTTGGCCATCAGAAGCAACCCATTCCTTCACCAAATAGAGTCTTAATAAATGTATATCTTAATACATGGTGCTCAACAAAAGCATCATCATCGTATGTCGCTCTAAAACTGTGCAAAAATATGCATATTAAATAGCTGGTATAGGTACTGCCTGCTTAGGTGATATTCATAGTTAAATAACAATCTAAAATTCAAGGACGAATTTAATTGGAGTGATTTAGAGGAATATACCTTCTTCATCGTTAAGCATTAGATTCCCTGATAGAAGGTCGTTGTGAGAAAAAACTACTGGGGCATTAAGAAGACCAGTTAATTCCTGTTTCAATTGTACATATCATTGTATTAAGAAAAGATTATCCTGACTCTTACAGATGCTAAGGTATACTTAAGTTGTTGTCAACGATAAATAACTTTTAAACTTAGAAAATAAGCAAATGAAACTTATTTTAAGTAATACCTTGGTCTCAATAATTTCATAATGCACTTCTTCCAACAAAATGGTTTCATAGATACTTTGCTTTCCGCTGTCGGCAAATTCAAGAGTATAGGCTGGAACAAGAGATGGAAACTCAGGGATGAAAAATGATTTAAAATAAGCACGATCATTTTCAGCTTTGATTAGGAAAAAAAGCAAGAAAGGCAACTGCTGAAAGGTGAAAGTGCCAACGAATTTAGAACTACCTTTCTCATAGAACTTGAAAATGTCATTCCATAGCTGGGGCTCTTTGCAACCAGGAACGTCCACTTGATGGAATTTACGAAGCTGCTTGGCTATTTCTGCAGCCAGATTCGGCTGTCTCATATCTACCAATGTGAGAGCAAACGATTAAAGTATGTCATCGGACAGGCTGCATGAAGTTTTTCAAATGAGCAGAATCTCTGTCAAAATTATTACAGAAACACCACCAAAACACTTTCTTCTTGACGGTGCATTTGAGCAATAACATAATATCAAAATCATAGCAAGAAAGAATATGTTTTAATTTAACACAGTACAACTACAGAATCATGCAGACTACCATAACTTAAGGGGTGAATTCCAAAACAATTTAGATGCACAGAAACGCTGTACTGCTATCTTTGTTGCATTGACTTCATCAGTCAAAATTTAATCTCACCTAATGGAGTTTATCAGTCAAAATTTAATCTCTCACCTAATGGAGTTAATGTGCGAGCATTAATGAATGACTGCACCATTCCATTTTGAAATACTCCAAGTAGTTTCGCACCAAATCCGGCAGCCGATAGGTATTTGATGGCCTAAAATAAAATTTTACGAGGATAGAATGTGAATATCATGAGCTATGTAATTCCTGTGTATTAATGGATAATCAATTAAAAGGCAACATGATCGTGATATCTCCTTACTCCTAGAATAACTAAATAAAATGAAGAACACAATGAACAGAAGACTACAACGATTAGGTTGAATGATAAACCAAAATACAAAATAACAACTAGTTTGAGGAACTTGCTTCCTTCAATCTCATTGATGAGTGCTCGCCACTTCAAGAGCATACCCTAATTTTTTCTTATCTCATATGTATATAATATTTTCATTGTCCTATGGATTGAGCCTCATTAGATCTTTAATATAATGCAAGCATTTTTGTAATGAAATATAAGTATGAGAGAAGTAGAAATATTCAAGAAGCCCTCAATTACTTCAAAGATCAAGGCCACAGGAGTTTGGAATGTTGATCAAACAGTCATGAATAAGATGCTCTACTAAGATGGTAAGCAAGTCCAACCCGAATAGATATTTCTGACAACTAAATTGCTGGTTAGGTCCACTTGGACTATTATTAGTACAATATGTTCAATCCCCTTCTTAGAAAATCTGATGTGTTTTGCCAACAATCATTAAATATGTTATGGGGGTGTTGATAGCCAGTAAAATTATTCGTTTTTTTTTTTAAGAAATCAGTGATTCTCTCCCAAGAAAAATGAACTCAAATGTAATAAACTAGATTCAATTAGCACACCTGACATGAAAGTTAGGAAATACGACTCTTTCACATTTCAATTAGTGTGGAATTACCTGAAATTCCCGCTCACGATTAATAACATAATCTGTTTTAGGCCCATATAGTCTGACGGTAACGGACTCCTGCACACCATTTTCTTTTATCACAGAAACTTTCAGCACTGCCAAGGTAAAAACAATTGATTACCTGAAGTGCACACGCACAAGTCATACATATATTATTGATTCCAATATTTTTCAACCAAAAATCTCACATAGATTAGTAATGCCACCAGAAACAGTCTCCACAGAGAAGCAAGAATCATCAAACTTAGACCAATTCTTAAACAGATCCTTGCACAACTCTCTGCAAAAATAAAACAGCAGAAAATTACTCGGATTCAAACAGGTAAAAAAGCAGCAAAACATTCGAAGCAAAACGATCCAATTTTTCTCCCGAATTCCGGTAAAACCTCGAAATACGAAAAAAAAAGTAACACTAATACGCCGCGATTGAAACACAACAAAACTCCGAAAGAGAAGAAAGAGCGAAACCGAAACGTACATGACGCGAGGAGTAATGGCGGGAATAGAAACCGAAGGATCGATAGAGAACGAAGAGGACTGAATCTTGAGGGAAGAATCTCCGTTAACTTGCTCGGCTACTTCCATGTTTCAGATCTTCTTCGGCACCGGGACCGAGCTAATCAAGTAGAATTCGAGCAAATGGCGCTCATTCAAAGAAGATGATTCTGTGGCATTCCATTTATACCGGGAAATGGGAAATTATTAGCTTGACTTGACTCATTGAATGACAGTGTTATCCTTAGTCTTTTATCTATAGACAATTGTATCCTTTTCTTTAATTTTTACCTTCTAGGTCGGTCACCTATTTGAAAATAAATATAAAAAATAGACCTTAAGGTATAGTACAACACGTCGTTTCAATTTTGACTACTTGTCGAAAATGAGGTTGTTGGCCAGAGCGGTGTCCTTAAACCCTAGTTTCATCATGTTTGTGTTCCTCAAAACCCTGGCCCTCTGCTTTCCCCCCCTTTCTAGAACAGAATGGTATGCTTATGTTCTTCTTTTCTGCGCTCTTTTTTCTCCTTTTTGTCTTGATTTTAATTTATTTGCAGACTGGTGAGGTAGTGAATCCGAAGGCTTACCCTCTCGCCGATTCGCAGCTCACAATCACCATACTTGATCTTGTTCAACAAGCTGCTAACTACAAGCAGCTCAAAAAGGGCGCTAACGAAGGTGCTTTCTCACTGCGATGATTTTTCTCCTTTTCTTGTTTTGAGAACTAGGGAAGCCCTTTCGAATATTTAATTATCCGCTGAAGTTTTTGAACGAACGTGATTTCAGCGACTAAGACGTTGAATAGGGGTATATCTGAGTTCGTTATTATGGCCGCGGATGCAGAACCACTCGAGATTCTTCTTCATCTTCCTCTGCTGGCTGAAGATAAGGTACTCCTTTTCTTTCTAAATCAGGAATAGTTTATCTTCGTTTCCAGTGCTTACGTTTTGTATTTTAAGGTGATTCACTGAACTAGATGAAGCTTTAATCTAAGTTAAGAAAGTTTGTATTACTAGTTTTCTTTGCTTAGCTTCTGACTTTTAAAAGTCTAAAACTTTTTCTTATAATCCTTGTTGAAAAGGATAAATTTCATCCCACAGAAAAGAGAATCATCTGGGCAGAATCGTGATGAAATTGTTGTTCGATTAAGCTCTTACCACTTATTTTTTCTGGCCTGCTAAAGATGTTTTTATAGATTGTATGCATTGTAAAGATGGTTGATTCTTGCGTAGATAATTTTTCTTGATCACAATTCTTGTTTCTGTTCTTCCAACACTTCTTTTAAAGTCTTCTTGTCCAAAATGAGCTTCCAATTATTCTCGTAGTTATTACACTGCAAATTTGCAGAATGTTCCATACGTCTTTGTCCCTTCAAAGCAAGCGCTCGGAAGAGCATGCGGAGTTACAAGACCCGTCATTTCATGTTCTGTGACAACAAACGAGGGAAGCCAGCTGAAATCTCAGATACAACAAGTGAAGGTAAATAAAATGTTTTTTTCTTACCAGATTTCACTGTCTCGTTGTGCAGAATTATAACACTTGGCAACTGCAAGCCTCACATCCAAATAATATCTATTAATTAGAGTATCAATTCCTGAATGAAAATATTGAGTGATGGTGATTATCTAATGGAAAATTATATTGAAAGTAAATGGGACCCATAATAAATCAGTTGAGGATAACATGTAATGAAAGTATGGTTCTGATTTCTGCGTGAACACGAACAAACTGGGCAAGATTATACAACAAAAACTGATATAATAATTCTATTTCAAGCGATATCACTCTTGTTGTCTCTTGATTTGCATGAATTTACTTTTTTTCTAAATTCCTTTTGCAGGATGCCATTGAGAAGCTTCTTATCTAAGCTGTCCCGATCACTTTGAATTTGGAATGAGCATCTGAAATTCATGGAGGTCATTCCTTCCGGAGGCTTCGACCTAGTTTTTTTAAAATCTATATCAAGGGTTTGTTTGATCTATATTTATGCAACGTTTGAGACGCCATTGACAAATTACAATTTCTATTAGTGCAACTTATCCCATGATGTTTTCCTTAAACTTTATGATATCTGCAGTTTCTTTCCGTGACCATGAATCCAATTCATGAGTTTGCCCTTCGACTTTGCTTAATTTAGAGCATATAATAGTTCTGTAAAACTCGAGTCTTTTTTCAAGGAATTTTTTGCATTTTTTGTTGAAATTGCAACAAAAAAAAGTGTTTAATTTATTATATTATTGATTCAAGGATGACTCAGTATTGTTTTGTAAAATGGTAAAGTTGTCGAATTATGTTTAACATCTGGATTCAAAATTACTACTTATATAATTAGTATCGGTCATTAATTTATTTTTCTCTACTTCATTTTCTGTTCTTCGTTTCTCTTTCAAATCCAAAGTTGTGAGAAGGGAAAGCTTTCGATGAATGAATCATGCTTGTTTTCTGCCTATAGATGGCGGCAAAGATTGTGAGAGGGCCGTTCTTCGCCATTTTTATAAATTATAAATAATTAGTTATTATCGGATAATTTATAGTGATTCATAAGAATAATTTAGAAAATTAAAAAAAATCCAAAAACTATGCATTAAAGTTAAGTATGTAATATTAGTTTCAGGAACAAAAAATGTGGGCGGAGTGGTTATCGGGCATGACTAGAAATCATGTGGGCTCTGCCCGCGCAGGTTCGAATCCTGCCGCTCACGTTTTCTCATTACTTCATCTTCTTCATTTTCTGTTCTTCGTTTCTCTTTCAAATCCAAAGATACGAGAAGGTAAAGCTTTCGATGAATGAATTATGCTTGTTTTCTGCCTACAGTTGGCGGCAAAGATTGTGAGAGGGCCGTTCTTCGCCTTTTCTATAGATTTTCTCGATGATGCGGCGAAGAATGGAGTTTAAACTCCTGTAAAATTCAGATGAATCATTTCAAAACCCTCGACCAACTGAAGCAAATCCATTCCCGTCTTCTCAAATCCACCCTCCCGGAAAACCCATACGCTATCGCCCCCGTTCTCTCCGCCGCTGCAACTGCCGGCGACGACTCTTTCTTTTCCTACGCTTGCTCCATTTTCGATAATCTTTCCCACCGCAACACTTTTATGTACAATTCAATGATCCGAGGCTACGTCCAGTCTTGCTCTCCGGTGCCGGCGATTTTATGCTACTTGGACATGATTCATCGTGGCCTCGTCGCTAATAATTACACTTTTCCTCCATTGATCAAGGCTTGCACGCTCATCTCTCGTGAGTTGAAATCGATTGGTTGTTGGGTGCATGCCCATGTTGTTAAATTTGGTTATCGTTGTGATCCTTTTGTTGTCAGCTCGCTCATAGAATTTTACTCCCTGGTCCAAATACAAACTGCTAGATTGCTGTTCGACAAGAGTTCGGACAAGGATGTTGTGGTGTGGACGACGATGATCGATGGCTATGGCAAGATGGGGGATTTGGACAGTGCACGAGAGCTGTTCGACGAAATGCCTGACAGAAATGTCATTGCCTGGAGTGCTATCATTGCTGCTTATTCTCGGATTAGCGATTTCAAAGAAGTGATTTTATTATTCAGCCAAATGCAAGAAAAGGGTACGAGGCCAAATGAGTCGGTGCTTGTTAGTGTTCTAACAGCTTGTGCTCATCTAGGGGCCATCACTCAAGGATTATGGGTACATTCCTATGCAAAACGATACAATTTGGATTCAAACCCGATCTTGGCCACTTCCCTGGTCGATATGTATGCCAAATGCGGTTCCATAGACTCAGCCATGTCGATATTCAAGGGTATTCGTAAGAAAGATGCCGGAGCTTGGAATGCAATCATTTCAGGCGTAGCCATTAACGGGGATGTAAAGAAAGCACTCGAGCTTTTCGAAAAGATGGTCCTAAGTGGAACATCAGCAACAGAAACGACATTCGTGGCCTTATTTGCGGCTTGTACGCATGCGAAAATGGTTAACGAAGGTGTCAAACTTTTTGAGCAAATGTTCGATTTATACGGAGTCGAGCCTCGGCCGGAGCATTTTGCTTGCATGGTTAACTTAATCGCTCGAGCGGGCATGGTAGAGGAAGCCGAAAAGTTTATCGAACGTAAGATGGGAGGATTGGACGGATTAGATGCCAATGTTTATGGAGCGTTGTTGAGCGCTTGTCGGATTTATGGCAACGTCGAGATTGGAAATAGAGTTTGGAAAAAGCTATGTGAGATGAGTGTGAGAGATTGTGGAGTTCATGTTCTTTCATATAATATTTATTCAGAAGCTGGGTGGGAAATGGAGGCAAAGAGAGTGAGAAGAGATTTAATGGAGGCTGGGATGATTAAAGAGCCAGGCTGCAGTGTTATAGAGGTCGAAGGTGAAGTGCAAGTGTTCTTCGCCGGTGATTTTCGTCATCCGCACGTGTTGAACTTGCGGAAAATGCTTGAAATTCTTTCGAAAATGGTGGATTTGGATGTTTCAGTCAAGTAAGTTGGATGAATTTTTGGTAAATGGTATTTGTCGAATGACCCGAATTGCTTGGTTTTTTGTACGCTTTTGTATGAACGGAAAATAGTGGGTTCGGTTCGGTTTTGTATAAAAAAAAATCAAATAACAAATAAATCGATTATTACATTTATGAATGGAGGACAGGCCACGGCATTTTCAATTTACTACACAGTGTTCTTCTTCGACACTGATTCTACAAAGGAAACAGTTGATCCACCCGGACACAACTCAATCTTCCCGGGCAATTCCGTTTTCATTTTCGCCAGCAATCTTAGCTTCGATCGCGTTCCCGTTCTAGATTCATCCTCTTACCATGGATGATGAATCCGTAAGCTGTCAACCTTTCGCTGTATTTTTCAATTCCATCTGAGATCTGTCCCCATTTCTTTCGATCTTTGTGATTCTAGCTTCTTTCTCTTTCCATGGCGAATGCGTGGAAACGAGAAAAGCCTTCGAAACTATTCTCGCCCAGAATCCTTTTGTTACTCTTCTTTTCCACTTCCCTCCTCATTTTCTACTTCTTTTTTCTCTCCTCTCGCTCTTTGGATTACATCAACACCAGCCCCGATTTCAAAACCCGTTTCAGTGTTCGTACTATCCCTCTTTTCAATTGCTTGAAATGCCCTCAATCTCACCCTGTGATTGCCAACGTAGTAGAGGGAGTTCGATATCCGTTTCTTTACTCCCTCGCTGATTTGGGGACTTTGCCCGACAAGCCTCACAAGAACATCGTGAGAATGCTCAAGGGAAAGCCGTTTCGAAAGCCTGACATTTCTGTGACAGTTCAGGAGATTCTTGAGAAGATGAAAAGCGAAGGAAGAGATGGATTCGTTGTTGATGTTGGGGCAAATGTGGGAATGGCAAGCTTCGCCGCTGCTGTAATGGGGTTTCGAGTTTTGGCATTCGAACCAGTTTTTGAAAATCTGCAGAGGATTTGTGATGGAATTTATCTTAATCGAGTTGGAGATCTGGTCAATGTTTTTGAGGCTGCTGCGTCGGATCGGCGGGGGAATATCACATTCCACAAGGTATTATTTGCCTGAAACTCTTCGATTTCTCATCCCATTTAACTGTCATTTGAATCAATATCTTGATATGGTATATAGTTATTCCACTGAATCTGAAAAACATGAAAACTTCTGAATTAAATTTGCAATTGCTAATGGCCTTGCTGTTTTGATGAACTGAATTTATTGTCTCTGATTTCTGCTGGAAACAATCTTGTGTGATAAGGATAACATCATAGTTAAGAACAGTTAGCTTCATATCAGTTTTCTTCATTCAACTGAAAAAATATTGCATTGAAAAGAAAAGAGAATGTACAAGCAAGATGAAGAAAAGTGAGGAAGGCAAAGATCAGTAAATTATGTCCCTACCTCAACAAAACAACCTTGGCAACACAAATGCTCGATGGAACCAACGTATGTGTCAACACAATAAAAAAAATCATGCAACCTTAATTTTTCGGTTATGCTATAGAACTTTTTCATCGTCCCTAGAATTTTTCAGTTAGTAGAAGAGCTTCTCCCCCGTAAAACCTCCAAATCATTTCTCCATCAAACGATGATTTTGTTAGAGTTCGATGCGACTCTTTTTCTATTTGGGTCAAACTGATAAGCCCATAATAATCTTATAAGAGTTTTGTTTTCATTGTAAATTGATGTAAGCTAGAGTTTCAAAACTTATGATTGTATTTCAATTTTCGTATTGAGTTTGTTTATCTGCCTGTGATTTTTTTTCCTGAAATGATTTTTTTCATGTAAATATTGTGTCTCATGTGTTATATTCTTTCCGATCATCATTCGATTTCTCAACAGATTTATCTCAACGATGTAGAACATAAAACAAGACTTCAGTTCTATTTATGAAAAGTGATTGAACGATGAGCTCATCGTACAGTCTTATGACCCGATTTTCATGTTCATATATGCATACTCCATTTCTCATTTTTTTCATCCTAATGCCATCCTGCCTATTTTTCGACTACTGCTTTCAACAGCTACTAGGTCGGCTCGACAACAGTGCAGTTTCAGCAACGGGCGCAAAGTTAGCATTCAAGTCAAACGAAGAAATAGAAGTTCAAGTGGCATCTATCCCACTAGACGACATAATCCCAGAATCGACGCCAGTGATGTTACTCAAAATCGACGTCCAAGGATGGGAATATCACGTCCTGAAAGGGGCCTCGAAGCTACTCTCGAGAAAGGGCCGAGATGCTCCCTATCTGATCTACGAGGAGGATGACAGACTATTGCAGGCAAGTAATAGCAGCTCCAGAGAGATCAGAGAATTCCTTCAAAGCTTGGGTTATCATCAATGCACCCAACATGGAACAGATGCTCATTGCACTAAGAATGATTGACTCGATCTCGGCTTGGAGACTTTACCGAGTTTCAAGCACGTGATTTCGGGCACGGAATTGCATCTATTTTGATGGAATAAGTTCATAAAGTGTGTAAAAGGTGCTTCGGATTGCAGTTGTTGGTCGCACGTTTGATCATCATGTTGTTTGTTCCTAGATTTCTTCGTTCAGGTAGATTATTTGTCATTGATTATCTATGAAATTGATCAACAATGTTTTTTTTTTTGCAATTTTGATGATTTTCTGAAAACAAAGTTGAAATTTTTGCAAATCATAAAAATAACACAGGGTAAAAATGTGAAATTCTTTAATAAAAGATGGAACCAAGACGGAATATTATCATGATCAGATCAAAAATTCAATTTTTGTTTGGTCTGTTTTTTAATTTTTCTCAATAAATAAAAATAAATAAAACAAATTAACCCAGAAAACGATCTAATTTAAGCAAACCAACCCATTGATGAGGGCATCATAACAAGTTAGTCTACATTTTTTGGAGATAGAGAGAGTGCCCATCACCTAACTTCTAGAGCTATTTAATTCACGTGACATATTAAAAGGCTATATAAAATGATATTTTCTTAAATGTTTTTTACCAATTTCTTTCTTCTTAGACGACTATGATCACGTGCTCGTTTACACAATAATATATGTAGGATAATTAGCGAACATAATCTTCAAAGCTAAAACTACATTTGTTAACAAAATCACCATTAATTTAATGGATTAGTGTGAACTTCCGCAAATACATGCGTAAAAAATGCTCTTTGTCGTGGAAATCGTCGAATTTGATCGGGTTTGTATTCTCGACGGGCGCTCGGCGTAATTTAATAGTGATTTTGTTACGAAAGATAATCGAATGACAAATTTGTTAATGACCCTATTATTTTTAATATTTATTATGTTCTTTGTCGTGGAAATCGTCGAATTTGATCGGATTTGTATTCTCAACGGGCGCTCGGCATAATTTAATAGTGATTTTGTTACGAAAGATAATCGAATGACAAATTTGTTAATGACCCTATTATTTTTAATAATTATTACATTTTGTTGGCTTCCAGAGAGATAGAAGAGTTAGTCATGCAAATTCAGAAAAAATATAATTTTAAAATTAATGAACCTCAGTATTTGAATTTAATTTGTATTTTATTTTTTTAGATAAAATACTATAAATTACGTGAAAATACACTATGAAAACAATTAGCAAAATACGAAACCTACCATTACCCAAAATAACGAAAGTGCATACGAAAATGAAACTCCAAGTACGAACGAAAATGCGAGGACGATAAATACTCGAAAAACAACTTATATGGATAACGACTATGATAGATAACGGAGATTGAGGACGAATTATTAGACGTAACCAAAAAAATACCACATAACTTCAAACGCTCTCATCAAATCTTTCGTAATTTTATAGCTACAAATTTCTTGTTTTTCGAAGTAAAAAATATCAAGTTGTTGTTCGTCTTACGATGTATCAACCTACACCGTATATTAAGTGCTAAATAAATTAGGTTTTTGTCTGTACTCAATACGATGCATTTTCAATTAATATCAGTAATAAATTAATACAAACTTTGATTCAAAACAAAAAATATTATATTGAAAGCACGGAAAACTCCACAAAAGTTGTCGTCTTTGACCTAAACAAACAAAACGTCTTGAATCATGTTTTATTTTTAAAATTTGAAGATATAGACAATGATTTAAAGTGTAAAATGTCTTTTTCGTCACATTTTTTTGGCTGATAAATTTCGAAGAAAATAATGTCGCGTCATGTAAGCTAAGCTCGTATAGCATGCATTGCTACATGTGTGTTGTTGGAATTACGAGTACATTGAAACTTCTTAAGCTTGCATGCCATGAAACATTCTAAAACGATCACAAGAAAAATATTTTCGTGCCATTTTGAATCGTCGTGTTATCGTGTATCCAAATGCAGATTTTTTACCGTAGAAAGTGTGAAATCTGCAATTGGTGATCATTAGCTGTCGAGATTCGTAAGTTTACATGAATTTCTTTCGATCAGATCAGATCAGATCGTCAGTAGTGAAACTATAAACATTGGATGTAACTCGATAATTATTTCACGAAAAGATCTCTATTTCCATCTCATTGCTATCGAATCCTCGAAAACTTTATGACATGCCTTGTTTTACGACATATCGATCTTATAGTTAGATCGCACTAATGTCCGATTTTGTTTAGCGTTAGTTTATCTTAATAAAATATTTGATTTCCTAGTCTTTTAATCAATAAAAGAAGCTAGAAAAACTAATTTTATCGTAATACTGCAATAAATAAGTAAAAAAAATAATACAATAATGTTTCTTCTAATTTTACAATCTAACATAGCACTGATAATTGATTCGTTTATTTATTTTAGGGATTATTTCAAATATTTTGTTTTATTAAAGTTATTTTGTTAATGAACAAACCAATCTCATGTCACATGCGAAAATTAGGTATTATGTGTGATGGTTGCGTCCATGACTGTGATCTATCGTCATATACCTTTGATGTCACGCTCAAAAGTTCATAAATATTTTTCTAAATATATATATGAGGATTAATACGATAAAAATATACATAATTTATTGAATTATCAATAACAAGGATTTCAAGATATTATATTAATATATCAACTGAAACATTATTCTTATCGAATTAAATGGAGACATTCCTTTGAAGGACGCAATCATGAACACACGGAGAAGCCTGATGAAAATCAATCACAGGGAAACAATTTAGGGGCTGAATCTTCTTGACGCTCGAATGAAGGGTTTGGAGTGTTTCCGATAAGCAGTTCCTCGATCATTTGCAGAGCGAGTTTTTCTTCTTCATTGATCTCTCCAGAAAGCTCAGAGTTTACCTCCAATGGCGGAAGCTGAAAGGAAGATGATGACGACGAAGAAGAAGACGAAATATTGAGTTCAGATTCTTTCTTTCCAAGCTCAACAGTCATTACCCAGTTCGAGCTCGAGCTTTGGCCGGCCCGCTTTTGCCAAACTCCGATGTGGGAGTTTTCATTGTCGAGCCTTAAACAAGTCATTGATGGAGAAGGTGTTTTGCTGCATTTCCTCAGCTTTGCGTGAAGAACTTCCGATAAGCTTTTTCGCGATAATGGCTGATCGCTGGCGGGAGTCTGAGTGACGGGAAAATTTGTCTTCGCGTTTCTTCCACTCATTAAAATGGCGGCTTGGTCGTAAGCTCTGGCTGCTTCTTCTGCAGTCTCGAAAGTTCCGAGCCAAACCCTTCTTTTCCTGAGAAATTCAAGAGAGAGAGAGAGAGAGAGAAAGTGATGATGAGAGAGAAAGTTAAAAGGATGAGTAAAAGTAGAATGTTAAGATAGTTTTGATGATTCGAGTGATGCGGGTAGTCTTGGTTGGTGAAGATTACAGGAGGGGATGGCGAATTTCTGAGACCCATGAGCCCCAATGTCTCTGCCTGACTCCTCTGAATTTCTTCGATTCCACCATTTCTGCAACTGACAGTAGAGAGAGAAAGAGCGAGAAGGAGAGAGAGAAACTGTGCAAAGTACACAAGTCAGAGGGGAGGAAGATATAGAAGTGAACAGTGAAGTAAAAGAGTTCAGAAAGTACACAGTCCGCGACAAAAACGATAAAAACTAGTTCTAGTTCTGCAATTATAATTATGACCTAAACCTCTCCCGGCTCTCCTCTTTCTCTCCTCTCCCTCTTCGATCTCTCTCTCTCCCCTCTCTCCAGTCTCCCCTCTCTCTCTCTCCTTTCTCTCTCTCTATGAAGATGCTGACTTCAAGTTCATGTGTAGCTAAGCCTACATCCTCTCTCTCTCTCTCTCTCTCCCCTCTCCCTCTCCCTCTTCGATCTCTCTCTCTCCCCCCTCTCTTTCTCAATGAAGATGCTTAATTCAAGTTCATGTGTAGCGAAGCCTACATCCCATAAAATTTCACGTGAAGGAGTACATAAAAGGAGTGACAATGAGAAAGGACTGAATCTTTTCAATAATTCTTTATCTTATGCTATTAATTTCCATGACCTAATTTTTTCACTTGTTAGAATTCAATTACTCCATATTTTTCTAGGTCGGGTTTCAAAATTAGGCATAGCCGCATAGATCAAATTTCATGTTACTAACACTAGGGTTACTTTCGTTGTTATACTTACTAATTTTACGCACTGATGTGTCAAATATTTATTGAACGTTATAAAATTATTTAGTATATTAAAATATAAATAATTATTAATTATAAATTGATATATCAGCATGTACAATAAAAATGACTTGTTTTCTTATATGATTGTGATTTTTTTTGCTTGTTAAAAGGTAAACTATTTATGCTAACTCTTCCGTTTTCTTTTATGTATTGCACGTTTGATCATCCAATCTGGCATCCAGCATCCCAAACTTTGGTTTTCTAGGATCGAAAACTTCAAAAATATAGTTACTCTAATGTGGGGTAACTCCTTGTAAACGCAGGTAAATGTCTCTCATCTCTAGCCTACTGAGTCACTGTGACTTACCTCTCTACAAACTGTCTGGCCGGGGTGTGGAGGCCTTGAGGACGAGAAATTTTGTATTTTTGTAACAAGGTCTGTTCATTCAATGAAGCCTTGAAAAAGATGTCTCTGTCAACATCGAATTTAAAAAGTACAAAGATAGTTGTGTTTTAATTCCTCCAATTTTATTTATTCACCTAAAGCATCAATATTTCTCCTATAAATCATGGTTACACTTTCCTCTATATAAATATATCTATAATTTTCCCACCAAATTTAAAAAAACTATATTGTATAAAAGAATACGTCATGAGAAACTTCTAATTTTCTATATTAAACATCGATCATAAACTATGAATAGTTAAAACAAAAAAATCAATAGCATTAAGAATTGAGCGACATGTGCGTCCAAATCGTAAGATATGTAGAAAAACAATACGATACACATTTAAAAAATTATAATTTTTGGAGAGTTGATTTGAACAAGCATGTTATATGGAGAAAACAACTTGCTCTTTTAATTTGATTTTTTTTATAATAACGTCGTATTTAATATACATATATATATATTTTAATTCTTGCTCTCTAACATGACAAATATATATTGATACAATTAATATAATAACTTATGAAAATAAAATAATTCATCAAGTTCATTAATAATAATAAATGAATAAAAAATAAACATAATATTATTCTTTTATTCACATGTACTCATACAACGACGATAGACAAGACGAGGTTCGCTTCCTCTCATAAATGAACGACTCGATCACAGTTCTTAATTTTTTTTCAAAAATAAATAATGCCGAGTTTATTTTGCACGAAAACACACGTTCAACGTATGAGGAGTATGAGAGGAAGGTTTAATTTCATCCACCTAGAAACTATAGATAGTTCAACATTAATTGAAGAAAAAGGACGATATATCATAAATAAACGATCCATTTCCAACTACATATTGTTGCCGAATTTAATCTCGATTCCCTACTTCCGTTTTCATGTCATTTTGCTAAGTTTGCACGTGAAACAGCATTTTTATCGAATAATTGGTTAAATTATAAATACGTCAAATGTATTAGAACATTTGTTACGTGTGTTAAGAATTTACTAAAATATTGTGAACGTCTGAGTCTCGAGAAATTTAACGAGTTAAATGAAGTTTGATATTCCCATGTGTTGAGAATGGTAATTTGAGGGACGATACCTAACTCCGACCGTGCCCGATAGCCCGGAAGAAGACGGGTTTGTTTCCCACTTGTTGCTTTGTTTGAATTTGGATTTAATTTTGTTAGTGTTCTAATGATTTAAATTACAATGATGGAAACAAGTGCGCTCGATTTTTAATTTATTTCGATGTTAAGTGTAGCATTGAAAAAGACTTTTGACGACCCCTGATCAAAACTAAACCGACCTGATGCACAAGTCTAGAAACGAGTTGGTTCAATTTTTTTTAAGAAAATCAAACTAACCCAAATCAATTTCGGTTTGGTTCTAACAATAGTGTTGTTTCGGGTCATTTTTCAGTTCTGAATATCGAACCAAAAACCGATCCGTTAGGTTTCGGGTCTTCTTTCAATTCTTAAGTGACTTTATGGTTATGTTAATATAGGTTATTTACTTCCGATTTTCATAAATTATTCTATCAACAATCGAACAACTACACAATTCATGCCCGTATAAAATTAGACGAGTTGGGCCATCTGATCTAAGAGCATGACCTAGGTCCGGCCCATATTGGGCCCAATGGGCCAGAGCCTAATACGTTGAGATGAAAAAACAAATTATAATGGCTTGTTCAATACCAAAAAACGAAGGAACTGGGAACCCACAATCCGCCGTTTCTGGAGTCTCCACTGCATCGAAGGAACTTTTCTCGGCAAACCCACAAGAATTCTCGCGAAGGTCGATTTCGAATCGTCTACCAAGCTTGGCTTTCGGGGTTCCAACGCTCGGGGAATCGATGCTTTGCTTGGTCGTAAATGGTGACGATGAGTAGCTGGATTCCTGTTTGGCTGAGCCGCTTTGTCGATTGCATAGTGTAAGTCTTCGTTTGCTGTGAAGCCAGGTCAAATTAAAACTCTTAATTTTTATGATTGTTTCTGAAATGATCCATGAAATTGGCCTCACAGATGGATGATAGCCTTTGTTTTTTGGGGGGATTTTGTTAATTTCACTTCACAGTCTTCTGCGTTTTCCTGTTGGCCAATATCTAAATGAAAATCTGTAGATTAGGTGATAAACCCTGATGAGATTTTATTTGTTCTAAGAGTTGGAATACAGAATCTAAGCCGGAGTAATTTCCTGAAGTTCAGGAGAAGAAAGCCGGCCGTGAAGAGAAACAGAGGCAGAGCTGATTTTAGCTAAAAGAGAATTGTATTTCTGGAAAGATAATTTTATTGATACACGATGTTAATCATTTTATACACAGAGCAGAATAAAAGAAAGGAAAGAGAGAAACAAATTACGGTTACAAAAAGTACACTAGCACTACCAAAATACACTAGCACTAACATCCCCCTCAAGAGCAAGGACGGTAGCGGAAGATCTTGTTGAAAAAAGACGAAAAGTTAGAGGGCGGAAGAGGCTTCGTAAGAGCGTCTGCAAGTTGTGACTCGGAATGAGTGAATTTGACAAGAAGATCACCTTGATGAACCTTGTCTCGAACAAAATGAAAATTAATTTCTACATGTTTGGATTTCGAATGAAGTACCGGATTTGAAGCGAGATAAGTAGAGCTGAGGTTATCACAAAAAATGACGGGAGGCTTAGAGGAAGAACAACCAATTTCCCGTAAGAGAGAACGAAGCCATAAGACCTCTGATGCGCCATTGGCAATGCTCCTGTATTCGGATTCAGTGCTAGATCGGGAAACTGATTTTTGCTTGGAAGAGGACCAAGACACAAGGTTGGAGCCGAAAAAGATACAATATCCACCGGTGCTTTTACGGTCATCGTGACACGCAGCCCAATCAGCATCCGTAAAGCAAGATATATCCATAGAAGACTCCTTCATAAAAGATAATCCTAGAGAAAGAGTACCTTTCAAGTACCGGAGAATGCGTTTGACAGCCTGCCAATGCAAATCCGTAGGGCAGTGCATATATTGACAAACTTTATTCACTGCAAACGCAATATCAGGACGAGTTAAACAACAAAATTGTAGTGCACCAACTAGACTTCGAAATTGCGTACCATCAGATAGTGGTGTACCAGAAGACTTTGTTAAAGGCGGGCTAGAAATCATAGGCGTGGGTGTAGGCTTGCAATCGAGCACGTGAGCCCGAGCTAATAAATCTAATATATATCGGGATTGAGATAATACTAAAGAGGATGACTGCCGAGATACGGAGATGCCAAGAAAAAATGACAATTCGCCTAAGTCCCGAATCAGAAACAAGGACTTAATAAATTTCATAAAATCAGCAATGACAGAATCTAAATTCCCTGTGAGAATGATGTCGTCAACATAGACTAACATAAACAACGTGGTCTTACCATTTTTATAAATAAAGAGAGAGTTGTCAGACTTTGATTAATGGAAACCTCATTTGATGAGAGCGTTATAAAGCTTGTTGTACCAAGCTCTCGGAGATTGCTTGAGGCCATAAAGTGCCTTCTTCAAGCCGCAAACAATATGAGGATTGTTAGAAGTAACAAAACCCGAGAGTTGTTCCATATAAACAGTCTCGGTTAAATCACCGTGTAAGAAGACATTATTAACATCTAATTGCCGAATAAACCAGTCATGAGAATGAGCAAAGCAAAGAATAGTTCTAATAGTTGTGGGTTTCACCACGTGGCTAAAAGTCTCGAGATAATCGATGTCTTTTGTTTGATCATACTTTTTGGCCACAAGGCGTGCTTTATACCTTGAGATAGAACCTGCAGCATCAAGTTTCAATTTGAATACTCATTTGCAACCGATCACCTTAGCACCATCCGGCAACAACACTAAATCCCAAGTGTTGTTCTTAGATAATGCGAGATTTTCCTCCTCCATTGCGCAAACCCACTTAGGATCTTTAGAGGCCTGTAAAAAAGTTCTTGGTTCCAAGATATCATAAGTATTGATAGTAAAGGCTTTCGGCTTGAAGATGCTGGATTTTGATCTAGGGATCATGCTATGGGTAGGAGGTAAGGGCCTCCCATTATCAATAGAAGGCATACGGACAATAGGAGTAGGACTTTGAGAAAGGGAGGAGCAATCCCAAGAATGGGAAGAAGATGAATCCGAGTAACTATTCGGAGATGTGGAAGCATTGAAGAAATACTCCCGAGAAAACGAGTGGGATGGTAGGGAGACCGAAAAAGGTACATTGGGTGAGGGTTGGATAACATGTGCGGTAAAAGGAAAAACATGTTCATCGAAAGTTATATTTCTGGTTATATACAACCGGTTGGAAACAAGGTTAATATAGACATAACCTTTGTGATTATCACTGTAGCCAAGAAATACACATGGAAGAGACCGAAGTAACAATTTATGACTATTGAGAGGTCGTAGATGAGGAAAACAAAGACAGCCGAAAACTTTCAAGGACAAGTAAGGTGGAGTTTTGTTATAAAGTTTTTCAAAAGGGGACAAAATATTGAGAACCGGGGTTGGCATAAATTTGATCAAAACAGAAGCACAATGAAAAACATAAGACCAATATTTTAGAGGCATTGAAAAATGAAATAAGAGAGCTAAACCGGTGTCGACCACATGACGATTTTTGTGTTCCACACGACCGTTTTGATTTGGAGTATAAGGACAAGAGATTCGATGATGAATCCCGATAGAGGAAAAACCTCACGAGAGAGATTAAAATTCTCTACCGCCGTCTGACTGAAAACATTTAATTGAACGCTCAAATTGATTTGACACCATGACATGAAATTTAATAAAAACAGCTTTGACATCACTCTTAAGTTTCAAAGCAAAGAACCAAGTAAAACGAGTACAATCATCGACAAATAACAGAAAATAACGTGCACCAGTCGAGAAAATTTCTGGAGAAGGACCCCAAACATCAACATGTAATATATCAAACGGAAAATATGCAATAGATTGAGACAATGTAAAAAGGTTACAATGAGATTTGCTCATTTGACACACTTGACACAAAATAGAGGAGAGACACTTGAAAGTCGGAACATGGCAAAGTTTCATGACTTTATTTAAAATGGGAAGAGTCAGATGACCCAAACGCATATGCCATAGACGTACTTGTGCAGACAATTTAGAGGGAACAAACCTAGAAAATGTAGCCGAGAATGAGGAAACAACCGAACCAGGTGGAACGGTGCGATAGAGCCCATCGCGCAAAGGACCCTGGAGCAGAACTTGATGGGTAACTCGATCCTTGAGAAAAAAATAATTTCGATGAAACTCCACAAAAAAATAATTATCCCGGCAAAGCCGTGGAACACTTAGAAGTTTTTGGGAAAGAGAAGGAGAATGAACAACAAATTTAAGAACTAATGGACGGTCCGAAGAACAAATTTTCGTATGCCCTAAATTGAGAATTGAAAGATACTTACCATTCGCCGCCATGATTTTTGATTGACCATCGTACGGAATAACATCGCACAGGTCCACTGCAGTTGGAGATAGATGATGAGTAGCCCCAGAATCTAGCATCCAAGTTTGATTGTCCGGTCCCTGGTTTGCCGGAGCTGTTGGAGACGGAAGAATACTCGCAAAGTTCGCTTGCGAGTTTGAGCCAGAGGCTGAGGCTGCATTTTGAAGGAAATAGCAGGCCAAGGCCTTGTGGCCTGTCCGATAACATATCTGGCAACGAGGTTTGAAGTTGGAGTTGGGCCTGAACTGTTTTTGTTGTTGCCGACCGGATGCTAGAGCGTGTTGGACCAGAACAGATTGGGGAGGACGACCTTGAGCTGAGCCGCAATTGCCAGAGTGATTTGGGTGAAAATTTGAATTAGGGCATCGTGGTGGCTGGCTGAAGGCAGCGTTTCCCTGCGTAAGAGTGGCTAGATTGGCCTGAAGGGGGCTCACCGGAGAAGAGTTCTGTTTTTCGAGACGAAATTCGTAACTCAGAAACAGACTATGAATCTCTTCAATCGACGGCTGATCCGAACGACTAGTGATAGCTGTGACGAATGGGTTGTACTCACTGCCCAGGCCTCCAACGAAGTAGAGAATTTTGTCTCGGTAACTCACTGGTTTTCTAATCGCGGCTAAGGTATTACAAATAGATGTGAGCTTCTGGATATACCCGTTTGCAGATAAAACGTCCTTGGAGATAGAATGGAGTTGTGAGCGGAGATCGTTGATTCGAGCGAGTGAAGAGGAGGCAAACATCCGATTAAGTGCTTTCCAAATATCGGCAGCAGTGGTATAACAAACAATCTGCGGCAAAATGTCCTGCGACAGAGAAGCGAAAATCCAGGACATAAGTAGGCGATTGAAACGTTGCCAGAGAAGGTATTTAGGGTTTGGTTGAAGAGATATGGAATCCAAGAACTCAGAGGGAGGGGTCGGATTTTCAAGCAGGGAATCCAGTCCATTTGCTATAACGATATTTAGGAGCTGTGTTTTCCCGACCAAGAAATTTGAGGAATCCAGCTTAATCGTCAATGTTTGGTTAGCGGAGGAAAAATGGGGAAGAGGGGAAGCTAAGGAGGGAGAGCTCGGAGAGGCCATATCGACTTGGACTGGCTCTGATACCAAGTTGGAATACAGAATCTCAGCCGAAGTAATTTTTTGAAGTTCAGGAGAGAAAAGCCGGCCGTGAAAAGAAACAGAGGAACAACTGATTTTTGCTAAAAGAAAATTGTATTTCTGGAACGATAATTTTATTGATACACGATGCTAATCATTTTATACACAGAGCAGAATAACAGAAATGAAAGAGAAGAAACAAATTACGGTTACAAAGAGTACACTAGCACTACCAAAATACACTAGCACTAACACTAAGTTTCGTTTTATGGCTAAAATTGTTCTTATGCACAGATTAACTTTGTTTTTAACCGACCAGTGGTTGTTTTGGATCCTGCTCTAAACCAACACCCATTACGGCTGTAGACGAGCCTTCGAAAGGGCTAAAAATTCAAGGCCAGCTGGTGCGTAAACAAAGCAGTGAATTTTGGAGCACAAGCACTTGCGATCTTGACATTTCGGCTTTTCAATCCCAACAAAGCATCTCCTCCATTAGCGCATCGAATTGCACTCCCGAAAATGGAAGCAGTGATGCTTCCTTTCCACGTCCCAATTTCGTAAATCACGGTAAGTCTACAACTATCCTCTAAGAATGAATGTCCGTAGCAAAAGTTTATTTTTCAAATGTAATGTGAGCAAAAGCTATATTCTTACCTAAAGACTCAAACATGAAGATGGGATAATCATTTTTGAGAAGCCATCTCGGGTTTTAGCTTGATAGCTATCTCAAAACCTCATCTCAAATGGCCTATAGTATACAAATCTGATGTGCAGTAAGCTCCATAGAACAAAATCTACTTTCTCTAGAAGTTACAACGTTTCTAAACTATCTTGGGTTTTGATTAGTCGAAGTTGTACTACAGTTACAACCTTTGTAACTTCATGGTATAACCACGGATTAGCAATCTCCTATTTGGAAGAGTGCAATTTCTTAAATGTCATAGTTTCTACTCCCGCTGATAGTTTTTGTAAATGATCTGTAAATGTAACAATTGTATCAATAATATAAGAGGAAGCTCTTGAATTACATCTTTTCCTTATTTTTGGTATCGAAACTATAAGAACCTCCGAGATCACAACTTCATCTCATTTGTATTTTGATACTTGTAAGACCATTGAAAACTTTTAGATTACTCTTTCAAACTATATGACATTCGGGACAAGTAGATTGTTGGAGTTACCATTTTTCATGTTAACTATTACCAATTTGATTGATTTTAAGACAATTTTTTCACCAGAAAGGTTTGCAATAGATTTTCTTAAAAAAAAAAAAACACTAGCCCCAATGCATTTTAGAACCATTCCTTGAATGTTTTTGAAATCCACGTGATAAATGGTGCAGGTCTTAATCTATGGAACCAGACCAGGTTTCAGTGGATTGGAGTTGGGAAGTCAACTAATCAAACACCGCAAAGTAGGCAGCCTAGATTGAGGTATGCCATTGTTCTAATTATGTTCTCCAATGCAAAAGATTGATAGCGATGAATTTTTGTATCAAATGTTGAAGATGAAATATTAATGAAAAGGGATAGAAATTAAGATAATATGATCCGTAATTTAGTCTTTAACAAGTTGCCTGTTCCTGTTTTCTCCAGCTGGAATCCTACTTACGACAGTTTACTTTCTACCAGACAGCGATTTCGACAGCCGGTACCATTAACTGTAAGTTTTTGAATTTTGTATTTAATTCTAACCCACCTGGATAAATTCTTATTTTGATTAAAAACTAATGAACAGGAAATGGTAGAATCTCTGGTGGAGATATGGGAACAGGAAGGATTATACGATTGAGCAACCGAATCTGGACACACCCTCTTTTTTTTTAATCCATATTAACACGTTTTTCTTTTACTTGATAATTTCCTACGATGTTCTTGTATAGTTGGTAAAAACAGGAAGAACTAATGTTATTCTGACTCTTGGTTGGGAATATGAGAATGATATGATTATGTACCAATGAGCTTCCAATGAAGTGGACAAGATCTCTAGGTCTTTTTAGCAGTTGTGTTAAATGATTTCTCTTCTAATTGAGGTTTTTTTGGATTGTTGTGGCTTGTTTTTCAATATTTTGTAGGCTTCATGGGAAATCTTAACTTAGTTCAAGCTTGAAGGAGAGTGGAATGGTAAAAGATCTAGACATCAGGCAGACCCAGCTGCAGGTAAGATACTATTTTTTTTTAAAATATTCAGTTTGGATAGTTTTGATTATAATGTTCAAAGTCTCTGCTGGTTCATTTAGTTTAGGATCATAAGTTAAAGAAACTTGACCTATGGCCAGGAATGTCGACAGTTGATATCTTCGAAGAACTTCTGCATTGATCCTCAAGTCTAGGTCTAGCCAAAGGCTGCTCGAACTAAAGATTATGAGTAAGTCTACGTTTATTTTTTTATCGTACCTTTTTAAAATACATGGTAACGTGTTAAACATGGATTGAAATAGTCGAAGGGCAACTAATTTTATAAATTATAAAAATTTAATTCATATATTTATTTAATCAATCGTCATTTGATACATCAACTTATATT